>DWQX01003416.1:0-17905 GCA_018245475.1 Pharmacophagus antenor
TATATATATTATTTATATTATTATATTAAACTTACTTTAATAAGGTAACAAACGAGAACAACGCCATCTGGATGTTTCAAAGCTTCCTCTTGCGTCATATATTCGGCTCTAAAGAAGATCGCCTGGAATTAAATATAAGAATATTTTCTCTATGGTTTTTTGCGTTATTTCTTGTAAAATAGATTTTGTAGGATGAATGGTGCTACCGAATTGACATGATCACAAAATAATAAAAAGGCTTATTTATTTTATAAAGGAGGAAGAGGTAGGCATTCATACTTGCCTAACTCCAAATAAAAACTAGGCTGCCTACCATTTACCTCAAGCAAGTTCTAGAGTACTTCAGACACATTGCAGGAGAAAGGGACATAATCTCGAAAAACTTGTTGTTACTGGTGAAGTAGGATGGAAAATGACGCAAGGTGACAGTTCGCTGCGTTGGTCTGACCAGATCCGCAACACGTTCGATTCCACCGTCTAATGATAATAATGAAGGTATCTACGTAGATGTTTTTCCACAAACTATAGTGACTTCCTACGATTTAAAATATTATAACTCGGAAAGTTAAAATTTGAGCATGAATTACGTTATAGAAACCTAACAGAATTCCTCAAAGTGGTTTTGGTGATTACTTCAATGATAAAACTTTATGCGGGCATCTAAAGCTTTACATAACAATGAGGGTTAATCCGTATAGCACCCTAGCCTTTAATTTGTAGACTCCAGCACTAGGAAACGAGCTCAGTCGTGTATAAATGAGCCGGCTTAGCTCAATTGTGGTAATATTAACAACTTATGGACGAACACAGACCGATGCAAAATAACAACGTTGTCATACAGATTACATTTATTTATATAAAAACTTATTGCAAAATAATTTGTACATAAGGCGGTCTTAATATAATAACAAATAGCATTCTCGGCCAGACTTAAGATAGAGGTTGAGCAGATATAAATGTGAAGGTGTATGATAATTAATAGAAAAAAATATCTGATAAAAAATGTGTAAATAAATAAATAAAAGTTCGAAGTAAATCTTAAATAAAAGTTAATGTTTTTTTTTTAATGTTACGAGTCTGTACTCGTAATACATTTAGCATAAATTGTTTCTATCACATATAGGCTTTTATTTTCTGCGCTCGTTCTCCATATGATGTTAAACAATCCCAAACCACTCAATCCAAAGTGTGCGTTTAAAAAGGAATATGTTTTTGTATAGCTTCACGTATTGAAATATGAATTTATTTGACAAAAAATAGTACTACGTGCAATAATACTACATATATTAAAAACCTGCATTTCGGCAGGGTGGGTTCTTTTATCAACAGAATGTTCGCTGCCTTTCATCATATCAGGTCCCCAGTGAAAATGTATTTGTGATAATATATGTTTCTCGTAAAACGGACCACCTTCTAAATATGGCCTCTCGGACTTCCATTTGGCTCCGAATAATACTGGAAATAAAATGATCGTATTTATAGAGTCCGAAAGGGAAAATTATTTGCACCCTATTCGTTTCGAACATTTTGTTTTCTTTACGCACGCCTTGTGCCCTTGGAGCACTTGTGCAATTGGAGATAAACAAAATACATATTTGACAACAACTTTACCTCGCCATTGTCCTGAATCTTAATATATTTTTTTTTATTGCATTTGTTTGATCTGGAAGACGAAACGCTGTCCTCTTATAATATTAGGATGGGGTTATATATCTCATCATAACTATTCTCCAAATTTATTACTACACAGCTTAATTATTTTTTAAAAGAATGAAATTTGTGTAAATAATAACCATCTCTCATCTAGCGAAGGTAAACACAGTTAGGACATTTGTTCTAAAAATTTTCGTTAGCCTCCGTGGTGCAGTGGTTTGCCTGTTTGACTTGTAACGGGTGTAGTGAAGTCTGTATGGTGGTAAGGCTTTTCGAACCCACCTGGCTACCAAGGCTAATTAACCCTTATTGTCAGTAGCCGCCATGAAATTTATTCTAAATCATTACTAATATTTAACTTCTTTCATGATTACGTAGCTATGCGAGTAACACTGGCGTTCATGGTTCGAGTCCGTGGCTATATTAATAGTGAAGTTTGAATTGAGATACGTTTTCCCAATCTGCCTGGCTAGCTACTACCCAATCAATGTTAATCTGTCGCCATTAAATATTGCTGTGTCCCGGATGCCGAACATATATTGAGTGGCTGATTACATTTGCAATCTACAGTGTCATTGTCCCTTAAAAACGCGTGAAATCTAGATCAAGCGTTAAAACCCATTGTCGATAAACAAAATATATAAGCTTGTTAATATTTTAATAATTCCGAAAGCATTCTTACAAGTTTAGTGTTGAAATATTTTTATTAAATAAAATTACCTTTAACTGCAACTTTACGTAAGGAAATAAATATTATTATACGAATGGAAATATTCAAAATATCCTTGCCTGTGTATCCAGTGTTGGTTAACTTTACTTTGTGCGGATAAACATCAAAGTTGTACCATTTTAATTCGGGACAATGGTATATTACTGAATCCGTTATGGACACTTCAATTGGCGTCGGTAGGTGACCTTCGAGTTTACTATAGAAATACATATAATCAAGTGTACCGAACGGTGGATATACTATAACTTCATCGCTATCTACAGGTGCAGGTGGTGGCGGGGCTGAAATTTTATCCATTATAACAATACAATATTTACGTAGTATGTTACTTATGTAGTGTAGGTATGTAATTTACGTACTATATAAATTTGTATGGATTACCATACCTTTAATCAGTAAATTTTCCAATTAATTCTAATTTGTTTTGATTTCCCCCGTAGCGGTAGATTTTCTCAAAGACGCTTGTCTAGCTACCACCCTCAATGTCAATCAACAGCTATAACAGCATTGCCATTTTCCGGCAATCATACATGCGAGAGTCAGATGTGTTCTGATCGAACACTCTTTACCATCTACTGCTTCATTGTCACTTAACATCAGGTGAATTCGAGGCTGTCGTAGTCCATAACTGATAAAAGAAAATTTTGACTGCCTCGGTGGCGGTTGATTTTTCGAACCCACCTGTCTAGCTACCGCCTTCAATGTCAATTTGCCGCCATAATAGCATTGCTATTTTCTCAGTTATACATGTGAGAACCAGAGTGCTCTAAGCGAACGTTCTTTGTTATTTACGTCATCATTGTCACTTAATATCATGTGAAGTCGCGGTCAAGAATGAGGAGATTGTTAGTAAAAAAAAAATTGTAATCTTAAATGTCTCTCATTTATAATAACATTGTATTATACACAAAAACATTTCACACAACTATTACAATCTAAGAAAAAGTGACGCGTACTGCCATTGCATTTTCATACTGAAAATGAAACACCATGATCACCTGTTTATATTTAAAGTCGGCGTGAGCAACATACTATATGATTATTTTATCATTAGAAAAAATCACAACATACAAACGTCTAAACAAAGCTATTTGAATGATAGTCAATAACAATTTCGACCAAACTGTTGAAGAAAAACCTGAATCATGTATAATCGTTTCACTTCTTTCCGAGTTACAACAGTACCGACAAACAAAACTCTTTCAATTACTACGCCTGATGTAATCTCTGTATTGATATTAAAAAAATGTGAAAGCTAAATATAAATTAGAGGTGCCTGGTGTGCGCAAATATTGCTATCTAACCTCACTACCGTTCCCCTTTCTGAAGCATGGAATCGACCATTTCTGATGATTTTCTCAATGGGAAAATCAACAACTCAGTTTCACAAGTATAACGGAACAAAGTTTTGTTGAAATTGAATAATGCTACAAAGAATTAAAACAAACACAGATTGTTGATTTAAATAAGTAAATAGTGCGTAAGCAGCAATAATTCAAAGTGTAATTGCTCTCTATACGTGTTGAGTGAAGCTTTGGTAATATCATGACATCACAAAGATGCCGGTCGCGAGAAAATTTATGTTACAGACAAACGTTTGTTTAACGACGTGTTTAAAAGACTTATTAAAATGCGGTGCGAGCGAAACACGTAAATCTAAAATTCGATGTTAACTTCAGTTTGCCTATTCGTGCCATATAAGCAAACAGCCCTCCTAATGGATATGTCTACATTCAAGCATATAACAACAAAAATGAACTTATTGCATAAAATCAGAAGATACATTAAGAACTTACAATTTTACTATAGTACAGTCAATTATTAAGACGAGGTATACAAAACCTAGATGATGACAGCATAGTGATATACTGTATGTAATCATAAAAGTTAATAATTTTTTTTAAGGCCATATTTATAAAATACAATTATGTTTATGCACGACTTTCACTTCTACACTTATAGCTCAATACGTCAGAAAAATAATGATACGTTAAAATACTAGGTTACAAAGCCAATTTATTTTTGATCTAGGTATTCTTTGGTTTGTCGATTTTTGGTTTTGGATATTTCTTATAACCTTTTTACGACTACATCATATATTACTAATGTGCAAAGATTCTTTTTAGAGTAGAATATTATACCTTCCGGTTCTTGCTTTGGTTGCATTTTTCTGTTTTATATTCTTTTTTACATTTTTTTTACAAATAAGTGTTGATGAATGATGTTTTGTTAGGTTATGTCTACTATACTACTAGATACAGAGTATAATGTCAATGAATATGAAATTTTCTTGTAGGAAATAAATATATAGGGTTATGTGCATTAAATTTATTTACTTTTTACTCAATTTTCTTGACAATCATGGCTGTCTTTCATAAGAAAAATGAAAAAAAGCATGTAATTACTTAATAACTGGATAATAGTACTTGTAGCGAAAAGGCAATTTCATTGCCTCCACACCAGTAACAAGACTGGAAGAAGAAAAAGGAGGGACAGAAGACTAGAGAGCGCAAAAAAGAGGATAAAAATGTGCCTTAAGACAATAACAACTTATTTTATATGGCGATTGGACTTTAAGTTTATCAAATCCTAAATACTGACACCATTGTTAATTTTTTTAGCGTTATTCGAAGATTTTTTAATAAAAATAAAATTAGAAGACTACTAGTAATAACGTAATGAAATTTAGAAAAAAATAGTTATATTTTTAATGCTGAAATAAAAATTTATCCATAGATATATTTTAACATTTATAACATTTTATTATATTTGTCAATTGCCGAGTGTCAAGTTGAATATAGATTTTGATTATTATATTTCTATTGACATAATATTTGTTTCTTATAAATACATAGTAACGCCATAGTTTTAAAAATAAAATATTAAAATGGAACAGAAGTCCTTTTATATTGAACCAGATCGCGATCTTGCCAACTGGGAAAAATGGATAAAGATAAGGGAGGAGGAAATATTGACTATCGGACGAAGAATCGATAGGTGTCCCGCTGATATGGTTATGAATTTACATGAAAGAGTTCGAGAAGAGAATGAATGGAAAGAAGTTCTAGAGAATGCACAACTCAATGAGAAACCAAAACTAAGAGGTTTCCCATGGGATCAACCGGAAAGATTGAAGCAAAAGAATTATTGTGATCCCGTATACGAGATCCACCGAAAACCGAAAGACATCGGACAGCCTCCTATCATTGAACATGTTGGAGTGCCCCAATACATTTTGGAAAATGAAAAATGTGTTTATGGTGCTTCCGAACGTAACAAATGTGTACTCTTAAATAAACAATTTCATTTATATAAAGAAGAACGAGAAGATCATCAGAAAGAAAAGATTAAAAAAATAGATCCATATAGGTAGCTTACAGTGATTTAGTCATTTATATTAATAGTTATTTCACAATTTGTTATTTTCTAATTATTTTTTTCAATTTCCAGATCTGAAATTAGCGAATTGTTTGTTAAGGGCAATAAACCAAAGCCTCGTCCAAAACCATTGCCGGTGTTGCCAGAAATTGTGGTTTCAAGAGTATGTGATTTTCAAGAAATGTTTACAGTATATGCTATAAGAATAAATAATACGATTCTCATAAAAGGTTTATCTTATCCCTATTTAACTAATAAATTGACTAAAATGCAAGAAGAAAGTTGGCATGAACAATGTTCATCTTGGTCGTATTATTTCAACGTGCCAAAAAATCGAGTAGGCCGGGCGAAGCTCTTTCTACATAACTTGGGTACAGTCACGTTACGATATTGTTGGAAGAAAATAAACGTTCCCATACCTTTTATTCCAGAAGAAGACACGATACAGGTTTTTTTCTTCAACAAAAATGAAGATATTATATCTCCGGGTCAGTTTAAAGAAATTGATTTTACTTTCGTTTCTAGTAATATTGGCCTTTATGAAGAGTTATGGGAGCTTAATTTTTGCAACGTGTCATTTTGTGATACTTTGTGTAAAATGTTGGTAATAAACTTACAAGCAGATACTATAGAAGATGTAGAAAGCACACGCCGTAAAATTGATATATTGAAGGTAAGAATTAACAGGAAAGCTATAAGGAAGCTAATTAGAGAATTGCTAAATGATGCTGTCCAGAAAGCAACTACGGTGGAACCTCATATATACCCATATAAAAAACTGCTTTTAGAATCGGAACTGTTCATCATGAAAAATCCAATATGTTTCTATCATCAGACAGAAGTGATGAAATTGAAACAAGTTTATTCGGAAATGTTGCCCGATGAAAATTGGGACTTATCCATTAGCACATGGAGAGGTGCGATGATGAAGAAAGAATTTGATGATAGAATGAGATACTTTGACGTATTGAAAGAGTCACACAGGCAATTGCTTAGACCATGGAATGAAGATCAAAACCATTTGATTCAGAAACAGTGCGCTGTAAAATGTATTTTGTTAAAATTGGCTGACAAGTTTGATCAGGTTTACTTTGAACTGTTAGATGAAAACAACATTAAAAAACAATCTCTTGTTGAACTAGAAACAACTATGAACTCCAGATCATCTTCATCAGTACAGTCTAGAACACAATGGACAGCGCGGTTAATTTTTTACATGCGTATGCGTGATCACGTCGTATATACTATGGAAGTTTGCGCTGGTGTAATGAGTAGCTTCGATTTGAACAGATGGATCCATTTCGATTTTTGCTAGTAGTTCGGTTAAATTTATATTTGTTTAAATTATTTTTAATGTTAATAATAAATGTTTTAAAACTGAACACAAAAAAAAATTAAATTCATAAATTCTTTGAAAAAATTATTTATACACCAGTTTTAACCAGCTACTTGTTTGTAGGATTGAAAATAGCTTTCCCTGCTCGAATTTTATAATACATAAGCGAACAATATAATTATGAATCATACAGTTCAATTATTTCTTTTCAAGCTTTGCGTTAAGAATATATCACTAGAAGTTTTTTAATTTTTATCACGTTCCGGTTTCTTGAAGATTTTTAACTTCCGAGGGAACTTGTGAGGCGTAGATGGAGATAATGTTTCAATCCTTTATTCAGTAATTAACACTTTAACTTATTTCTTACATGGATTCAAATTGTATAATTTATATTTAAACCTGTAGCGATTATTAAAAAAAACTAATTTTAAAAGTAAAACACGTGGCACGGATCTAATTCATTACTAATGCTAGGAATTTAAAATTTTTGTAACCAAGTTGAGTTCAGCTCAACTTGGTTACAAAGTTATTTAAAAGGCATCTTTAAACAGTCTTTCTAAAAATTTTGATTTATAAAAGGAATATATTTCACACATTATTCCAAAGCTTATATACAAAGATTAGGACGTTAATTCGTCATAAAATAAAACATGAAGACTATGTATATTGACACATGTATAATATTAGGAATTAAAAAAAATCACGTATAATATAGCTATTTACAAATTTCGCTAGCAGGTTAGTTATAAACAAATTGCAATCATTCACTTTGTCCGAATCTCACTTAACTAATTTCATTGTTTATTTGATTAACTCATAATTTGCCTTTAACTTGTTTCACGTAAATGACAGAATGACCGGGCGGGTGCCTCTGCGTGGGTCGTACGTTCCTCTCGATGGGTATACTGTCCGGTCCCTCCAATTGCCTTAAAAGTCCCAGCTGCGAAATAAACAGCTTTGTCAGGGCAAAATTTATAGCATCATGAATTGGGTACTTGTATGAAATATGATTATTTGTTCAACTGTTTTTCAACGCTCGCTTTAGAATTTCCAAGTCAATACACTTAACAGGAAATAATAAAATTGACTATTCGATCCTGGTAACACCCAATTACAGCACATATAAGAAATATTTAACTCACATTTATAGCCTATAACTATAAAAAATAAATAATGTGTGACCGGCTTTCTTCAGTTGCCTCAATGATAAAAGTGATTAACCGTTTGCCTTGTAACCTTAGCACGGTTCACAGATCACCCACAAATTGTGGAATTCCGTGTGGTAGGGTTTTGTCAAACTCGCCTGGCTAGCTAGCACCTACATTAGATTCTGGACCTTGTGTTCTGTTTGCCAAGATATATGAAACAAAGTATTCTGGGCATGTTTTAATATCCTCAACCTCATTATCACTTAATTTTCTTGTAATGTAAAAGTCAAATTTTATTCTTTATTTAATATAAAGAAATTGTTCTCATCTCTTTTTATTTTTTCTGTTTTTTTCTGATCCTTGTTGTCTATGTAGTTCAATGTGTAAATAAGTGTTGTAAATAACAATCTATAAGTAAAAATTATCCATACACATATATAGGTAACACCGGTTGCCGACCGTTTTTGAAAGTTTGAGGTTCTTAATCAAAAATGTCAACTCATCTTGCCTAGTGCGTAACGTAATACTCGTAGTGGGTGAAATTTTAAATTATTTGTGTGATAAAATCTTTTAAATCAGAGTTTTTAATTTAATTATAAAGTTTGTTTTAAAGGACTACGTACAAAAAATAATCATTTTCACGATTGGGTTAAGATATCATGATTATATACAATTTTTATTTTTTTGTTTAAATATTTTAGATTAACAAGAAAAATTGCACAAACCTGTTCACTGCCGATTTGTACAGGTTTCTCATAAATTATCCAAGTGACACATTCTGTGTAGGGTGGTGTGGTTAGTGACCCTTTGTAAGTCACATAGTTACCAGTCGTCAAGTCTTCTCTATCCATCCATACTAATGATTCTGCATAAAAAAGACGACTATGTGTGACAGACATTGTTCATTAAATATTATATCATCTTGCTCATCACGATTTTATGAATATATCATGCTTTGATTTGTGAAAATGTATCTTATATCATTGATACGAAGGTTATAATTTAGTGTTTCAAAACTAATTTATCTAGATTTCTTTACGAACTATAAATGTTACTAATGTCAGTTTACATTACAAACGACCTTAAATTCTCCTTTAATTCATTAAACAATGTACAAAAAATTTCAATTCTTTGGTCTGATTTTCTTTTACTTTGAATTATTTATTTTTATTAATTATTACTAAATTAAATATAATTGTAATGCGATTTAAAAAAAAAAAGTTCGTACGGCATATATGTTGCTTTTTACGTACCATGTTTATACGGTACCATGAATTACATTATCTCATACATTCATCATAAAATTCAATTATTATAGATGACTATTACCTGAAGATACTTCGACTACTTGATCCCGTTTCTTTATTTTTTCTAATCCCTCAACGAATTCATCGAAGCTGGGATTTGGTGCGTCAACTACTTCTAGAAGGAAACCTACGACTGCCAGTCCGTCGGGATGGGCCACTGCAGCTTCCAGAGATTGATATTTAGTATTGTAATGTACCAAATGACATTCAGCTGCATAACTGTAATTAAAACGATCAAAATATAAAACTCCGCCTGATTGACAGGAAGTTATTTTATCACTAGTCTTGTAATTATTAAAACTCAATGTAATGTTAAATATTAGATTAAAATCTTTTACACAGGAAATTCAATTTCCTAACTGATTCGATGACTGACCTATATATATCAAAGAATAGCCTAATCGCTGGTCCTAGAGCCATGAAATTTATAGGGTGTGGTCTTTGTGATGTGTAAGTACCCACTGAGAAAGGGTTCTTTGAATTTTTTTACTTATGTTTAGGGAAACGGGAATTCCAATTTCAATGAAACTTTTTATTCTCTGTGTGACTAAAATGACTACACGTACTGGAGGGTGATTAATATTAAACAAAAGGAACATTACCACGACCGCACGAAGCGGGCAGATGATTGCTAGAAAGATATATTATAGATGAAAAATTATCATATTACTCCGTCAAATACACAATAAATACGTTTCATAAATTACCATTTAAAATAATGTTGAAAAACTGCTTTTGCTTTGCAGTAATGCGTTCTACACCCCGTTCTTTTATATTCTGTGCTGTCAACCATTTTTGGGCTCTTACAGCTTCATCGGACCGGGGTCTCTGAGTTAATAACGTCCTGCACTATATATTCAAAATTGGTACAATTTTTTTTATTAACTTAATTCATCGTGCGATGCAGAGCGTATGTGACAAGCAAATCGGTGTAATATATTTTGTATAAATAATACTAATCATTTCCACTTACTTCACACTTAATAAAAATTGTTATAATGAGAAAATCATATAAATTTGCAATTCTTTTAAGCTCAAAATTTTTGTTAATTACAGCGCTCTTTGAAATAAGACACCACAATAGCCTACGTTTGGCTGTAAGCATAAAAGATAAATCGTCTTTAATTTTTTAGGTATAAAATTAGAAAACCAATCTTCATCAAATTGAGAATTAAACAAAATCTCAATTTCCACAAAACGTGAGTGATCCTCATGAAAATAATTGGCATGTAATTATTCATCTAGTCAAATATTTATATAAATTATAAATGGGACATGGCCTTTACGTTGTGAAAAGACATATGTCATAACAAATCTCTGTTTTTTTTTTGATGTTATCTTTTGACGTTACAATATCGGTGCCAAAACAACAATTTATGATAAAATTACCAAGTACTCCCTCCCGATTGTCATGCGTGCATGTTTCGTGTGATAGACGTATAATTATCGACATTATTTTGTTTACATTCATTCATTCACTCATTCATTCATTCAAAATTTATCAATAAATTTATAGATACGGTGTAATGAAAGTATTTTGTTTATTCAGTTCACCTCGAAGAATGATTGTGTCGTAATAAATCTGTAGCTACTAATTCTTCGTTCAACAGCGAGACGTTCTGAACTAGAACGTTCTAGACTATTCTGTAGTAAAAGTAAATTTCACTATCTACATGGTCGTTGTCACTTAACAATATATGAAATCGAGGTCAAGTGTTAGCCCATTGTCGATTAAAAAAAATTGGATGCAGGCGGTTTCGAAGAATTTTCGCTACTCATGTGACATTTGAATCGATCCTGGGCAATTTTTGGTACAAGGCATTTGTAAATCTTTGCGCTTCAGAACATTATAACATTTTAATAATAGCTATAAATGTTAATGGAATTAAGCATACAAGGACTTTTTTAACTGCCTCCGTGGGGCAGTGGTTTACCCACGTGTAACGCGCAGGTGCCAGATTCGATTCCCAGGTCAGGTGCTAGGATTGTGGTAGGGTTTTTCAAACCCGCCTGGCTAGCTACCACCCTCAATATCAATCTGCCGCCATAACAGCATTGCTGTTCTCCGGCAGTCATACATGTGAGAGCCAGATGTATTCTGGGCGAACACGCTTTAGCATGTACGTTAGGTTGGGGAAAAAGTTTTTTCACATTTAATATAAAAATTCAAAAAGTTTTTTATTAAGTTTATTTACATTTGACTAAAGTATGTAGGTGCAATTTTGTTCGATAACTTTTTGCCATCTTCTAGGCAGGGACTTGATCCCATTGGTATAAAAATTTTGGGGCTTCTGATCAAAAAACTGCGACAAGTGGTTTTCGCAGTTCTCACGTGATGCTAACCTGACACTGCCTAAGCAATTCTGCAAAGACCGAAACAGTTGAAAATCTGTAGGTGCAAGGTCAGTACTAGACGGATGCATTAACACTTCCCAGCCAAACTCTCGTAATTTTTGCTGTCGCTGAAGATGTGTAAAGTCTAGCGTTATTATGGTGAAAAACTGCACCCCATCTGTTGATTAATTCCGGCCGCTTTCTCTCAACTTTTTGCTTTGATCTCATCAGTTGATCGCAGGTCAGTTCAGAATCGTCGGCCTTGCTTGGCGGTAACAGCACATAATTAATAATGGCCTTCCATTCCCACCATACACACAGCATCATCTTGTTGCGAAACCCGGGATTCGCCACAATATGTGAAGCCTGACCAGCCTTTAACCACGATCTTTTTCGCACGTTCTTGATGTACGTGATGCACTTTTCATCACCAATTATCAGCTTCTTAAAACTAAATTTTCTTGTTTCTTAAAATAAATTAGCGCTACTCTCACAAATACTGCATTAGGTCTATAAACATCACAATTTTTTTTTGCGGCCTGTGTTGCATTTTTACCTTTTTTGTAGAAGCATTTTAAAATGTATCGAATTTCTTCATTAGATTCACTCATTTTAACAACAAGAAAAACAAATGATAATCAAACATTTTCCTAATTTATATGTAGAATTTTCTTCTTTAAAAGTAAAACTTTTTAATGATACTAAAACCACCCAAAGAAATAGTATAGCTAAACAGATTTTATTACAAGTTCATAGATACTATATGCGAAAAAAAATTTCCGCAACCTATTATTTCTGTGCCCTCTATTGGTAATTACATATATTAATGTTTGCGCATAGCGCCATCTATTTGTATTACCTTTATGCTTTAATTTGTTAATATTATTATATTGCATTTTATATATATAAAATTTTAAGGATAAAAATTTAAAAGCTTATTTTATAATATCTCCTTTAAATAAATATTCTTTATCTAACAAGCTCCATAGTTTGCAAAAATTATTCGAAAAATTGTTTTTTAATCCTTTAATGTTTTTTTTACTGCGATATATTTAGTTTATAAAGTAAATGTGATTAATTTTATTTATCACAATTAAAATAATTATTCTGAATTAATGTATAATATTTTGTGGAATTAATAAAACTTATTATAAAAACTAGCCTGTAACGCTTTTCGCAACGGATAGTAATATTTGTTTTAAACAAATATAATTTATGTTTGCAAATTAATTATTTAAAGCTTTGTAAGAATCCTTAAAAGAATAATTGTTTATATTAAGCTATAAATAAATAATAAATCTGTATTGATTTAATTGGTCTACTATAAAGGAAGTTGTAATTGATTTGAACAAGAGGACGCTTGGGTGCGCCAGGTTAGATAAGGCGGTTCGCGGTAAAAGTGATGACTCTGTGTTCATGTAAAAATTAAAGCTCTCAGTCTGAGAATATATTACTTTGTTTTATTATCAATATTTAATATATTTATCAGTTAAATTAATAAATGTCCATTGGAATTGCGTAACAATCAAAGTGTCGTGACATATTCATTCTCCTCTTAAAGACGCCCATTTCGTATTTGGAAGGGAATATTGGCGATAGTTTGTTCCATTCCTTAGCCGTATCTTGTAACTTTATGTCTAAAGTACATTGAATATTACTAGGTTACTCAACTAACCCGTGCCCGTCGAGGACGTGCTCGCATCCGGTGAAGTCGTCAACTGACCAATGGAAGTGCATTTGTTCGAATATATAATCGCCGAGAAGAGGTCCCCCGCTCAAGCGCGGTCGTGATACCGAATCGAATGTGAAATATGCTGAAATAAATTTTATATTATTTTATATACTAGAAGTGACTTCAAAATTTACTGTTTACAGTTTTGTAAGCTCCGTGTTAGGTTGCAGGTACGATTTCAGGGCCACATGAGTAGTGGGGTCAGGATGGTAGCGGAGATTTTTCAAACCCGTCTAATTAGCTAACATAGCTAGCCATCGATGTCAATCTGCCGCCATAATAGCAGTGTTGTATTGCGGCTATCGTATATGACTGCTGAAATAGTGTAAGAAGCAGGGCCAACGTGTTTACCATGGTTTACTATATACGGCTTTATTGTCACTTAACATTGCCCATTGAGTAAAATTGATAACTCATTGCCAATTAAAAAAAAAATTACTGATTATGTCCTACAAAGAACTACGCTAAGATGTGGAAACGGACAGAAGGGGATTATATTACTAGATTTTTGCAGTATTATATATCTTTTATATTTATACAGATTATTCATTTGCCGATTGTATTGATACCATAAAACCAGAAATACTCTCGTGCGTCTAAAAATTTTAGCATAATTGAAATTAAAAACTTAAAATAAGTATTTAATATTTCCATGGATCTTTTTCATAACTATTCTTATATGTTATCATACTATAAGTTAAATATATTTACTAAAATATTTGTCAATGAGATAAGCGATTTGTCAAATGAACCATACATATGTCCAACGGTAAGATTAACAAGTCAAAAAAGTCTGGTTGACTTTGTTTGCCAAGTCTGAAATTTCGTTGTACACAAAAATATATCCTTAAACCATAATGCTGTACCAACAATGACACGTTTTACAATTTTAAACGTCTGATAATTTTAAGATATGAAACAAAAAATATCAAAATATCTTTAGGAATCCGAATAAGTCCTGAGAAAATGATAAAACTATGTATATAACATAGGCATAATGTAGATGGTGAAGGTTATAAGATCACTCGACAAAATCTTACATAATACCCAAAAGGCTTTTTTTAAATTGAATTTAATACTTTATTACCGTGTCATAAGTACCTGTTTGTCCTGTATTAAGTAGCGTGCCGTTTGCCGTGTTGTCCCAGTAACCGCGAAACTGTAGGGGATCCAGTGATGACCACGTCGGACACCGTTGTACGGATATCGCAATGGGCGACTGCGACGCCCTCAGCTTCGATATCTGTTCAGCTGGCAACAAAATGTATTCGCATCACTTAACCACTTAAATGTTCTCGACAAATATATCCGTCATTGGTAAAACGCTACGATCCATAAAAAAACACATTTTTACTATTAACATGATATATAAGAGATATTACAATGAAATACTCGATTTAATTTTTATTATAGTGAATTGGACTAGCGTTGGGTCGTCGTATATATTTTTTTATTTATATAATTAAGATTAAAGAACAAAAAAATTAACAAACAACACAGTTAACTGGTCATCCTTTCGCTACGGTGGGCTTCATCACCACGATATGTCTGCTTAAGGTACGACGCTAAAATATACACGGTGCTGGAGTAAAATTGTCAGCAGCTTTGGTAAATAAACAATTATTAAAACAAAATACCCGTGTTTTACTACATTTACATAAACGTCTACATAACTCTTATTACTTACTCGTAAATTAAAAGCTTAGTAAAACGTTTTTAATGCAAAAAACATTTTATTACTGTTAGAACTGTGTAAAGAAAAAAAAAGATTAGGCCTATATTGCTCTCATTAAGTATCTGTATTTACCAGAAAGCTAGGCAGTAAAGGTTTCTTCAGATTCATGGCGCAATTAGTATGTAATATGTAAGTTTATTAACACTCCTTTTTAAGTTATTTTTTTTTGGTTTCAGTATAAGCTATGGATGGGTCGACATGTCTGAATAGCGCAAAGACCATGAAATAACAAAAAAATATATATCATAATTTCTGTATATTTAATTTTGAATTTGTAAGTAACTAACCACTTGAGTTTCCTGTCAGTGCTTCTCGGAGAAAGGCGCATTACGAACTATTTATAGTAAAAATTTGACGATTAAAAATGATTATACAAAGAAAATTTTAAATTGTGTGACAAGTCCTCCAGTGAGACCTGTACAGGCTTAAATGGGTTCATCAGTAACGCTTATTTCTATAGGCAAATGATGACTTAGAAACATTACCATATTCGGCGTGAAAATTATGTTTACAACATAATATGAAAAAGAAATGCGTATGGGATTCGCGCTGTCAAGAGTTCCGTACCATCGTATGTATTAAATAAAGACGATAGTCATGTTGATAGTGTTTTTTTTATATCAACTTTGCCTCATAGTAGTTGTAGTGTGACAGTCCGCCCATCTTAGTATTTTTTTTTTCAGTTATGGCCCGACACTTGACCTCGATTTCACCTGATGCTAAGTGAAAATGAAGCGATAGATGGTGAAGCGTGTTCGCCCAGAATACTTCTGGCTCTCTTATACATGGCCGTCGGATCACAGCAATGCTGTTATGGCGGCAGATTGACATAAAGGGCGGTAGGTAGGCAGGCGGGTTTGAAAAACTCTATTACTATCCATACTCCACTAATGCTGTGACCTAGGAAACGATCTTGAGATCACCGCGGTACAACGCAAGCGGGTAAACCACTGCATCACAAAGGCATACACAAGTATCTGGGGATATGTTGATAAACAAATAAATTTACATCGTTTTACAGTATACTAAATTACAGAATAATAAATTAAATTACAATGAAGTTAATTATGAAAAAACTATTCTACACCTGTTTCAAAATGTTATGGAGAAGTATCTATAATGGTGAAGAGATATAGCGATTGTTCAGCCACACACAGACGGACGAACTTGCTTATCAAAAATACAATTTGCATTCTGCAACTTCAGTAAAAAATATACGTCATATTTCATTAGTTAGGAATATAAATATAATATTTTTATTAATAGCAACGCAAATATTTCTAGTACTAATTAGATTGCACTAAACCAATTTTCTTATCTTGTCAACTTCCTAATCTACGATCGGTTAATCTACGATAAATTCCGTTCGTAAAATGTTTCTTTAATTTAATTTAATGTCAAGTGCGCGTAGAAAAATATATAATTAAAAATTTCATAACCGTCTTAAGTTACTTCTAAGTATTGTTTTTGTATAAGATTCTCCGCAGTCAAAGGAATAATTGCTAAATACTATATTTGCCGGCACGTTATTATAATTTTCTATTCGAGTCTTGTAATTTTGTGCATAATCGTATTACTATCTTTCTTGTTTTGCAATAAAATGTATAGAGCAATGTTGCTAGAGGCAGCATTCGAAAATAAAAAAGTCAAACGCATAATAGTATACGAAATTTTCTATCTGAGGATTGTCCGGGTGCGGTTAATCTAGTGTTAACACGTTAAACGCCCCGGGGGCTACCAATGACCAGCATCTGAAGACGGCTAACAATTAAAAATGTCGGTCAATGTCAACTTGTAACAATTGTTCATTATTAACATTTTAATGTAACGTCAAAAGGGAAGGCTCTTGTACAGTTTGTTTAAATACATAAATAAACATTATATTATATTCGTTTAAATACATTAATATATGAAATATCACTTAACGAATAATACGATAATCATAGCGTCGAATTCGTTGCGTTCAACGTGTTAAATGAAAATATTTAGACAATGCGTGAATGTGTCAAGAAATAAGGAAATAAGTTAAAAATTTTGGAAGTAACGTCTTTTCATCGAAATTCAATAACGTTTATTACCAATACATTTACGGAATCTCTCATTTTTGGCGTTCGATTATGAATTTTTTTGTACTTTATACTTTTTTATTGGAAAACAACAAATATATGGAATACATTAATGCATCAGCTTACCACAGACTTGGCAAGACACCTATTAGAAATGTCCGTTTATCAAGTGTTAATATTTAATTAGTTAATTAGAAAATAATTAAGCCCAATTGTGTTAGGTCATAATATCCTGATCACAAAAATATTAATTACACAAGTATAATTATTTCAGAAGTACACATTGAAAACAATTTTTCACGCACATATTTAATATTTACATATTAAATGTTTTTCAAAAACTATGCGAGTGGAACTACACTGCCGGCCAAAAGTTTGAGACCACCTTGAAAATATTACAATATTGAAGAAAACTCCAACAGTTAGTGCTCTACAAATTATTTATTTACCTTATTAAATAGGGAACTTGTTATGTAACATAAAATA
>DWQX01003417.1:0-17896 GCA_018245475.1 Pharmacophagus antenor
AACGTAGCCCGGAAGGAACAGCGTTTCGCTCCAGTATTTCTTTGTACTGCTCCTTTTTCATTATTCCTTCAATTTTAACCAAACCTCCAGTCCCATAGCCAGAGAAACATCCTCAGACCATAATAGAGCCTCCACCATGTTTGACTGTTGGCACTACACAGTCTGGCAACATATTTTTACACTTCACAAATAATATCACAAACGAAAAGTGAAATGTTTAATGAAAATGTAGAGCCTAAAATGTCTACACGACTTAACATTGTTGGGGTAGTTAAGCTTGTTAAACAGACGCGATAAAAAATTTACGTAATTACAAGCTACGGTCGCAATGTTTTTCGTTCAAAGAGACTAATTTGCCAAAATTTGTTTCTTTAAAAAAAAGGAAAAACTTTGTTGTTAAACTAAAACAATTGTTTTTATACAAAATAAAAAAGTTATACCAAATTTTATAGAAAAAATGGAGCGGAAAACTGAAAAAAAAAGTTAATTTTTTTGAAACTAATCAAGAAAAATTAAATAGATGCTGTTATTGACATTTTTTAACAAAAAAAAGTTAATCATAATTTATTTTTTTTAGCAAATACTACGTTATATAAGAGCTTATAGTTTCTTAATAGTATAAACTACTTCATCATTTTATTTCTAGAATTTAGACTATTTGTAATGAAAACATATTAAGTGATGTAACGATTTCGAATATTTTAACTAATAAACCTAGTTTCACCACACATTTAGCGCATTTGTCAAGTGACATCAGCCCTTTTGCCAATGTAACAAGAATACTTTTAGAGATTTTGTAAAATCCCAAACGATAGAAATTCAATCCAAAAGTTTTATTTTAAAAATAAGTATCTCATTCTCGTAGACGTCGTCATCCATCATTAAAAATGTCTTACTCAATATATTTTTGCCGAAATCTCTCCGTGTTCTCCAGTATTAGATAATTATTACACTTTAACTTAAACCACAAATCATATCAGATGTCTTGTTCAGAGAAAATTGAGGAACAGCAGATATCCTTACACGAAAATATACCTCCTGCAGTATAACATTAGTGTATATATGCTTTGGGTTTTATTTTGTAATAAAATAAATTTAATTTTGACTACCTTCGTAGCAGTGGTTGAACACATACCTTGTAACTCAAGGTACTGGTTCGATCAGACCACAGGGGTACTGATTTTTGGATGATGGCAGAGTTTTTCGAACCTACCTAGCTAGCTATCACCTTCCATGTTGATCTGCCATCAAACAACATTGTCATGTTTCGACAATAATAATGTGAGACACCAAAATGTTTCGAGCGAACATTCTTCACCTACTACGGCCCTATTGTCACTAAACATTAGTGAAATCGAGATCAAGTGTTACTAATAACCTAAAAATAAGATTATCCAACTCTATTCTAATTTAATATTCAATACTGATTACTGGCACAACCTACAACTAAAACTTATTTTACATTACAAGCAACTTTCTTAAAAAAATACGTAAAAGTATCTGCATATTACGAGTACTACTGAATACACGGATATTGTAAGATGATAAAGTGAATCATCCAACATATACGTGCACATATTATATTTAATAATAAATAGAAAATACATGTTCTGTTACAGTATCCAACTCACGATAAGTATTTTTCTCTGAAAAATAAAATATTTCAATCAAACTCCCAAAAGGCCGCAAAAAAGTTACACTCCATTAAACGGAGTTGACGGGTAGACACGTTTACCGAAATCTCTTTATTACTGCATTGGATAAGGCTCACCAAAATACGGCCTTTTCCGATAACACAAATAGCTCTTTGAATATCAACGTACCCTTTTATTTAGAAAAAATCTACTTTTTTTTTTAATTTAGCGTCTTTGTGTTATCTTAACAACAATAACAACAATTTCATTTTACAATTCTATCGTGTTTTAAGTTAATTCAAACATGTAATTAACCGTTCTTAGACTATTTATAATTTTAAGTATATTAAACCTACCAAAACAACAAATTTTTCATGATTTTATTTTAAAATTTCGACTGCCTCTGTAACGCAACAATTTACCGCTTGCCTTTTAACTCAAAGTTCCTAAGTTCAATTCTCGGGCCATATGAGTAGTGGAATCTGGATAGATGTAGTGTTTTACGGACCCTACTAGCTGTCAACCACCCTCGCTTTCAATATATGTAAGGGCCAGATGTATTCTGGGAGAACCCGCTTTAGTATCTACGGCTTCATTATTACTTAACTTCAAGTTAAATCATGGTCAAGAGTTAACTCATATCCGATAGTGAAAGAAAAAATTGCTTGATTAATGACAACTACTTACTTTCTTCTCGTTTATTAGATTTTTTCGACCCTCGCTTTCGTTACCAATTTGATTAGCAACTAATTTGTACAAAGAAATCAAACTCGTGCACTCTAATAAAACTAATTCGAGCTCTTTTCGATTAGAGTGTGTGTTTCTAATAAGTTCTTACTTTTTGTTAATGTACTTTTTAAACTCATTCTTTAAGTAAGTTCAAGATTGAATTCCTTTAGTTTTAATTCGCGTTAGTAAAGTGTCTGTCTGGTACTTACAATTACAATGATTCGATAATTTTTGCTAGGATAATATATATCTCGTGACTGCTCTTCAAACCGCAGAAAATTTCTCTTAAAAGTCTTAATTTGTATAAAAATATAACATATTTATTCAACATTATAATCTAACACGTTGCAACACATTATTAATTTGACGATCGTGGCCAGAAACACATTCAATTTTTTTTATTGTTTATGACTGCCAGATGAAATCGAGTGTAAGTTTGGAAGTGAAAATTACCACATTTGGCTACAGTTTTTCCAAAAAAACCCAACCACTATAGCCGTCGTTTGTCGCAAAATGTCACAAAATATCGGATAACTGTAGCCATTATTTGCGACAACGTGTTAAATATAAAAAGCAGCGAATTAGACTATAATTTGTTATTACCATGATAAATTTTTAATTTTAAAAATCATTAAATATTGTAAAAAAATACTTAACTGAAAGGAAAAGAAAAATGCTCCATAAATGCAAAGTACTTCGTAATTTCAGTGACTTCGAAAAAATTACTTTTTAGAATGTATGTATCTACATAAAACTGTCAAAAGTAATAAATAACTCGATGAAAACGGATACCGGTTCCGATGCCGCATCGATCAAGCAGCCGATATTTTACTTTTATTTTTTTCATAAAAGCAGTCGCTACGATGGAGTTCTTATGTATCGATCCGCGTAGAATTGTCTTAGATGCCAATTTCTTAACCAACAGATATTTTATAGGACTAATACATACTGCAATACAATAAATTTAATTTGAAACAGTAATATAGTATTAAATAATATACCATAAAATAAATACACTTCTTCTTTTTATAACAACTTTAAAATAAAAATATTTTTCACTAGTAACCTCAATGAATGAAATACCTATAGGCTTCAAAAACAAGTCTATAATAGAAAATGTATGAGTATACGATAATTTGATTTGACACCTAACAGAACATGTTACGAAAATATCAAAAGTTTAATTAATAATTCGCAATCACCGAATTTTTTAAGCTTATTTCAATGTGTTTATACTGATTTACTTGTATATATAATAATACTACAGTAACGAATACAATCAGTATTGCACTAAATCTTTTCACTTATAAAAAAGTGTACGCATCTACTCTCCTTTTTTTTATTTTACGTGGGTCTGCAGTTATATCGGACTGTTACCGGCGTAAGCCCCTGCTATGCTACCCTCCCTACCACTTTATTTTAGGCTCACGGGAAAGCTTTTCTGAGATCCGGTCAAAACTAATCACAAAATGCGATTTGCCGAGTAGACACTTGTTACACAGTTTAACTATGACTGCTTATGTTATTAACGGTTTACCTGCTTGCCTTGTAACGCAGAGGTCTCGATTTTGATTCCGGCCCACAGGATTAGTGGAGTATATATTATAAAGGGTTTTTTCAAACTCGCCTGGCTAGCTACTAGCCTTAATGTCAATCTGCCTCCATAAAAGCATTGCTGTCCCCGAAGTCCTAAGCAAGAACTCGAAAATCACTGGTGCTCTGTGCTGGAGATGTATACTCCGATCAAAATTCCGTCATGGAGAAAAAGGGAGAGCGGCGACATAGTAATGACCTTCGCGACCCCACCACAGCCACATCTGTGATACGTCATTATATGGTCGCGGAGAGTAAAGAAAGTTCCACTATAACTGCGTAGGGAGGCGAAATAGCTACGCAAAATCGTATCCCGCCCTCGCAGTATACCAGAACACAACCGAAATGGATTCATTATGCCCACCTGGAGCAGCCATCACGGACTAACTCTACGCCCTTGCTAAACTTTAACTCATTTAATTTGAAGCGATATAAGTCTTGGTTTTCTTAAAGGCAAGTCGCCATTGTTTATAACTGTAAAAAAATTTATGACAATCTTGTCTATTGATTACTACAGTTTTGATCTATTCATATTTTTAAATGTATCTAAGTTGCTCCACTGGCCTATAACAAAAATATACTTTTAACTAACTTAAAAATTTCTCCCAATCTATAGAAAACAAATAACAAATAAGTGTGCAGCAGGGTTTTTCCATTAAAAAACAATAAAATATAGAGAAAAAAAACACTTGATTTCAAAAGGTAAAATCATTTTTAGCTCTTGAATCTTCGTTCTTTAATGAAATTAGTTAATACTCTAATACTAATACCACCGAAAATAGTTAATAATATACTTTTAATACCTCCGTTTTTATGTATTAAAAATACTCTGACTATTAAATAAAACAAAAATTGTCACAAAGGCGCCGAATATCGGGGTAATTTATAATGAACAACTCGAACGTCGCTAAATTTATAGCGGTCCTTCTAAATTACGGTCTAAAACAAGTGTTGCTTTTGCTAACGTAACTACGTTAAATCTATTATTATTACATTGATTTTAAAATATCCTTAAATACATCTGAATACTTTGCTCTCTCAATTAGCATTGCTACATCGTAATTCAATTACATTATTAAAACTGAAGAGGGAAAGAAACTTTACGATGCTTTCATATTTTTTTTTATTTTATAGGTTAGTGCTTGTCCACTGATTTCCTGAGTCAGTCCTTCAATATTAAATAGAATAATACAAGCTCAGGTACATATTACAATATTTCTATACAATAATGTAATAACTTATTATATAACAAACTTACATAAGATCTTTACCTATAAGAATGATTATTTTTTTACCATTTACTAATCAAATTATAATTATTAAGCTGTGATTGATTCATACCAATAATCTATGTAAGATTGATCCATAATCCATAAGACGTAAGTAATTATAGACATTGTAAGAAGAATTGACAGTTGTACTATATACAAAACAACTTCAGTCATAAAAAAGATCAATAAAAATTAGAACTAGCTCAAATTTGCTAATGTAGCTTGTTAGTGGTGTACCGCGGAGGCTCCTAGTACAACTGTGTTCATTAGAGGTACAGCGATTCCTAATTAAGACTTTGTCAAACAAATTCAACTACTCGTTTTAGTTGTAGGTAATGAATGAACTGTGCGACTACGAAAAAATTATAGATAATCTTTTAAACAAGTTCTAACGCCTCTTTTATACCATTTTTCATCTAAACTCGATATACATTAGCCAGACTAAGAAATGAAACAATTCGATAATGGTGTGGATATATTCAAATCTTAAATATCCATTTTTTTGTTACTATGGTCTTCGTTGTGTTTTTTTTTATGTGTTGAGCGAAAAAAACCTTGAGAATAAAGATGTTCCTTAGTCGTTTAGAATAAAATTATCAGTCTTTTGTGCAATTCTATTTTAGCGACAGAACGGATGAATGCTCATTTTTTACATTTTTGTTAACGTACGTAAGTACTTCTCTAACAGTAACAACAAACCAGCTTAATTACACTTTCTTTAATATTACATATTAAAGTCCTATTACAAAACAATACATCTTTTTTTTTAATCATCATTTAATTTGGGGTCTTTATCTTAAAGATATGCCGTCCCCATGGTAAGTTCTATACACAATAAAAAAAAATAATACTTTCACATGAAAAATAAAAATAATCTACCAGTTTTATAATAAATAATAATTTAAACTTAAATAATTCTAAAATTGCGTCAGCTCTACTTAATGCTAGTGATCAAATAACAAAGTCTTTTAGCGGCATCGGTCGTTGGATCGGATAAAAGACTCTGTATAATACCCACGTCCATAATA
The DNA here is from genome assembly GCA_018245475.1 of Pharmacophagus antenor. NCBI lineage: Eukaryota > Metazoa > Arthropoda > Insecta > Lepidoptera > Papilionidae > Pharmacophagus > Pharmacophagus antenor. Next base: position 6,256 of record DWQX01003417.1, read on the forward strand.
TTTATACCAGTCATTGAACAGAGCCTCCCGCTCGTCTCGGTTCCTGACACACTCCAACAGCAAATGTTGCACATCTTTTGTTTTGTCGCATTCTGTACAGTTAGGGGATTTAGCTTTTTTCATCAGATATGCAAATTTTGCTGTCGGATAGTGTCCAAAACGCAGCCTCAGCGCGAGGTTTACATATGTCCTGCCCATCTCACATTTCAGAAACCAGGGTGTACGAGGCGGCTCTCCTTGTATTGTCCTATACCAAATTCCTTTATGATGACATTTCACATCAAATTGTTCCTTCCATTTATTAAAACATACTTTTTTAAATTTGTAAATATACTCCCAATGATCTGCATTACTAACATTAGTTGGATAGACATGACTTTGAATAGATTTATGAATTAAAATTGCAACTCCTCCATAAAAATCAGACCGGTCAGCCCTATATGTATTAGACCCCGAAATATTTAACTTATATTCTCTATTTAACCATGTTTCTCTAATGATCACTATGTGAATGTGGTCTTGGTCTAAAAGTTGGGCAAATGCTGATAACTTTGGTCGCAAACTTTGTGAATTCCACTGTAATATATTAACGGTAATACACATATTTGATTTATATACATATTACATTTATAAAACTAAATAAAGTGTCCGAAAGATTTCCTTTAAAACTTAAAGTCACCAATAACTTTTTACACTCTTCGTTTATTATTTTAAAAATGGCTAAAATCTTCTCTTCTAAATTATCATCACATCACAATACGCTTCAAGAAAATTTAATAAAAATTCTTTAAATTGGACGCGATTAATTAATTGTTCACTTTGAATGTTACTACTCCGCCGCTCGATGTATTATTTTTTGTGAACTATCCAAAATTGCATCTTCTCTAGAATTTTCATTTGCTCTTTTAATAACTTTAATTTTTTTTTGTTTGAAGGAATCGTGTGTGTTAATATTCATCAAATTTATGCAATCGTTCTTCTGTAGTCACTTTTGTCTTTTCTTGATTATTTACTCTTAACCCGGTCAGTATATTACTATATGTATTCCCGTCATTTGTCTTATTCATAAATTCAACCGAATATTGGGAGCTCTCATGTATTCCATAGTCTTCATTCCGTCTTTCTATAAATAATTGTAGTGCTTTTCTGTAAGGTATTTGCTTAGTACTCATAATTTTCCTAATCTCTTTTTCTTTAAAGAATATAGGGAAATTTTTATCCAGTACAAAATGAGGTCCTTTACTATTGAGGCAAATAAAGCTGGTTACCGTACAATTGTCATGATTAACTCCACACTTGGGGCATCGTTTCCTTTTATATGGGCAAAATCTTAAAACATGACCAAAATACCAACATTTTGAACATTGCGTTACTGGGAACGTATAAACATCTACTTTAATTCTACAACCACAAGCATATACATATGCAGGTAAATTATTGCCTTTAAAGCATACTCTTACCGATTCACTATTAGTCCACACGCCTTTTGAATCTAATCGCTTTAATCTTTTAACAGAAATAATTTCAGAGCTAGACTGCAATATCTCACTTTCAAGTTCCTTTTCGCTCAGTTCAAGATCAATACCCTTAACAACTCCATAAGAAAATGACAATTCATTAACCAAATAACAACTAAAGTTTAATTCTTTAATTTTTTTACAGTCTATTAATTTAGTAGCATTCTCTCTTTCATTAAATTGCACTAGTGGCTTTTTAACGCCTTTATATCGAATACGGGTGATAACCTTTATTTCTTCTTCTCGCAACAACTTGGCAAAGGCTATTTGTTTAGGCAGAACTGTCATAGAAGTTATACAGACTTCATATTTAGACAGTTCTTGTGATTCTATACTTTTATATCCATCTACCCTCATATTATGACATGTTTTGTCGAACTCGCTAAACGCTGAACGTTTTGATTTTCTATTTACAACAGTAATAAATTCTTCCTCCTTATTAGTTTCTGATGTCAATTTTCTCTTATCTACTTTATCTTTCATAGTTTCGGATTGTACATCACTACCCCCGCACTCTAAAAAAGTAATGCTTTCTTCGTCTTCACATACGATCATGGGATCACAAATTTCATCCTCGTCCATTGCACATTCTTCCATTTTTAAAATTGTTAAACTGTACTGGTATAAGAAATATTATGTTATTTAAATCACGACAATTACGCGGGACGGTAGCACCTAAACGACTACTCCGCGCGAGGTGCCGCGAGCAACTGACATTACATCTTGTTATTTATAATTTAGTGACACTGTTTCAGTCCAGGTATATGTGTCCGACTCGCTTCCAAGTACACTGTAGATAATATTCCTTTACTATTCATTGCTCGAACAATTTTTCCCGTAGCAATCTTTAAAACCTTTTTGTTATAAAGAACTAAAATTGTAACTAGTGCTATTTGAGCACTAGTTGCAATTTTAGTTCTTTGCTTATGTTGGAAGAAAAACGATCTTATAACCCGATAAACTGAGAAATTCAAAAAATAATACAGCTATAATTGAAGCGACGATGATTAATTGCGATCGATGAGGATATCCTCACGCATCCGTACTTTTCTTTCATAATATAAACAAGGAAGACTCAACCCTTATAAAAATGCTAATGGGAACCTCCGTACAAAAATTAATAAAAATACATTTCGATATTTCGTGGTACAAGCTAAAATGGAATCAATTACGATTGATCCATTTCATTTTGTATGAAATCGTGTTAAAATAATTTTTTTTCTTAGTATCGACAATTAACGAGGACACATCTAATTTCTTACATTATTACTCGAATTTTCGCGAGAGACACTAGATTTTTTTTTGTTTTTGTGAAAATCATAATAAGAAAATATCTTTAAAAAATACAAACGACGTATACTTCTCGTACCGCATCGAGAAAGCATTCACTTCAGTATAACATTAGAATGTGAACTGAATACAAATATGATCCAGTAAAGGCATTAAGTAAATGAGACAGAAAAATTGAATACTCTTGCAATAAATCGAGCATTGATAAAAGTTGGGGTAACGTTTTGACAAATGGAAACTTCTATATCCTATACATCAATAACTACCAAACATGTTTAACTACTTATTTTATTTTCCAATAAGAAAAATAATATTTTTAAAAATAGTTTAGAATTTTAGTTTAATGCCCTTTACATAACTTATCTATTTGGCAGTTGTCAGTAATAAAGCTTTTTACTTTTATTTCTTTATAAACAATGAACACAAAGAGTGTGTGCAAAATGAATAATCGGCAAGAAACCTTATCCCCATCACAAGATCTTTAAATATTAATGTGTTCATATTTATGAGGTGCTACAGCTGCAGCAACTTAAATAATAAAGGCATCTAGAATTGTATACTCACGATTTAAACATTTAGTAGTTAGGAAAAATAAACAACTTAAGATCGACTTACTATGATCAGTAACTAAATTTGAATACTTCAGATATCAAAGAATTAGATAATTAAACGTAATTTTTAAAGGAAAGAACTTGATCAAAATCGATGTCAAATCGATACAAAATTTATGAACCGCGTTACGCAGTTAACTTAAAATCACCTCTATTTTCTTCGGTTCTAAAAACTCTTTGTAATCAAAACTTTAATTCTTACGGGAGTGCCGAGAAATTTATCGACATCACTTGACTGAAACCAGAATGACATTCGAATTTAAAAATAGCGCTTGCTCCAACAGTGACAGATTAACGGTCGCCAAAGAAGAAATCCTTACAATTGAAAAAAGTTTTAAAAATAAATTTAATAACAATTTTATATTTCGTGTATTTAGGTAAAATGTTACACATAGATTGTTAAAAAATTGCTGTTTCCGAAAATATTTGATTTAATTAACCCGTTGGTGTAACGGTAATAACCCGGTATCTAACGCCTAAAGTCGCTGTTCGATTGCTGCTCTAGACAAACATTCATTTAAAAATTGCTATATGTTACCCACGCATTATTATATACACGCAGTTATAATATAAACACTCACTTTCTTTAATATAAGCAAACAATTTTATTCCATTCTCCACATTTACAAGGAGATATACAATTGAACTATAAACTGAACAAACACGTATTTTAATTAAATTGTTTGATTTTGTCTAGTCGAGAAGGAGGACGATTCGATGTATACACAGCCTAATTAAGTTTTTCTAAGAGCGAAGTTTGATTAATTGAAAAAATATATTAAATGAAAGGAAGAATCCCAGCGAATAGATTTTAATTAAAGACATATTTATAATGTTGTTGAAGAGTCATTATTTAATTTTATTAGCATATAATTTAGAAGAAAAAGCAATAGTTAACTTTTTTTACCTAAAATGGTTTATATTTAATTGAAGATGTCGTTTGTGGTGAGCGAAGATTACAACTTTTAATATAGTAATAAATATGACCCATAATGAAATGCGGTGTACTGTGTATTTAGCTCAATTGATTAAGGTAAACGATGACTTGGTTCATTAGAACAAGCATTTTACATATATATTTAATGAGATCCATTTTTGTCTTCGAAATATTTTGAATGAAACACTTCCAAAGACATCTATCTACGGTTGAACTTAGTCGCTGCTAACATTTCTGAATTTTACTGCATCATCAAACTCTCTCTTAGAAGACACTTAGACATTTAGACTTAGAACATAGTATATAACACTATAGAACATAAGGTACAAGAAATGTAAGAAAACGAATCGTTATTAATACAAAAAAGAAGTTTTATTTGCCGTGATACACCAACGTAAATTTACGAATACTTAATTTAAGGCTCATTTCATTTTCTTACAATAAATTTATTACAGTAATTTCAAATTAAAATATTTATATATAATCAAAACTACTACCAGGAAACAGACGTGTAGTATTTAAAACTTAAGCGCTGTGAAATATACATTAGCGTATTGTTTCGCATCTTGAATAGCACTTTAGTAAAACAACATTTGTCTTAGACTTCTTTGCGATTCATTACATCATATTTATGACGGTCATTTCCTTTATGAAAATAATGTATATCGCCATTTAAAAAATATCATTAATTATTATAATCAACTCTTAATGCTTTGTACTCAAATTATCTGTACATTTGGCTGGATTGCTATGGAAGAGAGGCATAAATGAAATTTATGGAATAAAATTATGTATACGAAATATTGAATGAAACTATATAAAGTTGTGTCTGAATATTTTCTCAAATATCATATAGATTATCAGATGTTAACTGTTTAATTATTTCATTGGCAACTTTTTCGTTCAAACTATATTACATTAATATAAACAAAGACATTACTTCTAACCTACAGTCTACTGATCGATAATCTTCTGCAAAGGAAACATAAAATTGGAGTGTTTCGCTAGGTTCACAGGTGTTTCATTATTCGTGAGTTTGTAGACAAATAGAGATTTGTTATTATGTAAAATTCAAATGTTTTAACCATTAGTGCAAGTGAACTCATCTATACCGGTTCACTTCTGCGGAGGCGCTTCTCGTTTTGAGATTCAACGCAAGTTGTTTTATTTACATTCATTTTAGTAACACCTGTATAACATCTTAAAACAAGAAAGCAGAAATGTTAAATATAAACCTTAAGAACAAATTTTTATTATTAATCTTTGAAATATTTCAAATACATCTAATTCAACTCACTTTTTATTATTTAAAATTTACCACCACGAAGGTGATAATTTTTTCAGGACTTTTTATACAAAATAATCTAAATCTTTAATGTGAATAAATTATTTATGAATATAGATATTAAATATACGCGAACATATATTACAAGGTTAGAGTCCCACTCACGTAGCGCAGTGGTTTACCCGCTTGCCTCGTAACGCGGAGGTCCCGGATTTGATTCCCAGGCCACAGGAGTAGTGAAGTCTGGATGATGGTGACAATTTTTCAAAACTCGCCGGGCTAGCTACCAACCTCAATGTCATCCTGCCGCTATCACAGCATTACTGTGTCCCGGGTGTCATACATATGAAAGCCAGAAGTGTTCTGGGCAAACACGCTTTACCATCTATGACCTCATAGTCACTTAACATAAGATCAAAACGAAGCCAAGTGTTAATCCATAACCGTTAAAAAAATAAATTATAGTAACACATCTATATTTCATTTTATATATAAATGTTTTAATTAATTAATTTTATATTAGTTATAAACATGATTTACCTCTACTTTTAAATATAAAACTTCCGTTATTACTAAACTAATTTTAATCAAAAGTAAGGTAATTGACAGATATCATGATTATTTAATAAAGTTAATTTGACGTCAAATTGACAGTACCTAATTTATTTACAAATCACTTCGTGTATACTTTGATAATTATTAATTAATGAAGCTAAAGTATTAAGTCCTTCTCAAAAAAAATGTACAAAAATATCTAATCAGCATAGTACATTATTTAGGTTGATGAATATTAACGTATGCAAATATGCACCGGAAGCGGGCGCAGCGGGTCTATAGAGAATACACATCTAAAGTCTTAGTATATGGTCTCATCTAATTTTAGTACCAAAAAGAAACTCAGCTTTCCTTTAAAATAATAACTCGATGAACAAACATAAAAATAGTGGTAACAAAAACTGCAAGTATTCTGCATGTACGCCTATTGCCATTCTCTAAAATTGTGTTGAAATAATTGTAATTTCTCTTTGCGATCCTATTCCTCTCTATTTAAGAGAGCTTTGAGAAATACTATTTCAAATGGATTAGATTGTAAACGACCGAATATCCAACGCAATTTACGACGAGCACTCATAGTTGTTGACAATTGTGAAGTTCATATCCATTTTCACAAATATTATGTTGTTTTTCACTTGAAGAGAACGTATAAAATCCATTTTGAGGAGCCTGTCCATGGTAACTTAATAATTTAAATAGAAATGATTTCCTACATCGATCACTCAAAAAAGATTAAATAACGATTGTGCCGAATGACATCGGTTTTTGTATACTTTCAGATTTCCAAATTCGGGACATCAGAGGATCCAATTCGCTAATGGATATTACGAATGAAGAGACGTAAATTATAATACAAATAGCGAATCATTAAGCACGTTGACTTTTTTAAAATAATATTTTTTAACGATGGAAATAATTTTCGTAACAATATAAATACATTTTTAATTTTTGTACCTGAGAGTATTAACAAATTATACCAACTGGATGTGTTCAGTAAAAACGCAACGAAAATTTTCTTGATTATTAAATGACAATGATAAAAGATAAAACGATGAGAATAATAACTTGTAATGAAACGAAGTATATAAATAAATTAAATTTTTAATATTGATGTTACTTTAAAAACAATTTTTGACAGTCGTAAGCGTACTGGTTAAAATCAGCAGTAATTAATGTTTTTTTCGGATTTAGTATTTTGATAGTTATAATAATTTTATGCCTAAATCTGTGTTAATTAAATACTTAGGTTTTTTTGATAGTGTTTTTATAATTATTATAATTTTTGTTGTTATCTTTGTCTGAAAATATCACAAAACAGCTCTAGATTTTTTTTATTAATATAGAAATTTCCCTATCGACTACCGATTTTTATATAATAAATTGACAAACCGCCGAAACGATAGAACGCCTGTCTATAATAATGCAGGGATACTTCCTCATCACACCACTAGTCCCATCGCCGAGAAACATGAGATATGAAATCTTGTTACACCGCTAATTTAATAAGCTACATCAACTTCAAAACCGGAATATAATTATGTTTACACTATACTATTTAGCGGCAGAAATAAGGAAAGTACATTTCCCGATAAAGGGTAGCATCTAAAAAGGACACCCACAAGAGTCAATGCTGTCGAGAGTACGGTAGGGTGCGAAAGTGTTTCTGTAGTGCAGATACAGACCATAAGTTATAGCCAATAAGAGCCCTATGTAACTCTCTGCAGCTACAGGTACTGCGCAGTAACGAAAGGTTGTCCAATGTAGAATTTACCCCCAACAAAATCTTAATTTTCAATTTAGAGCATATCAAGTACAACGCTGCGCTTCACTACTTCTTATACGTAAAATAAATATATTAAGGTTTAAATTTTAAAAATCTTATTGCGCCGCGCACTCTATAAATTAGAAGCTACGTAGCTGGCGTGTTAGAAACAGACATAAACAAATCCACACTTAAGTAAATTTAGAGCACTTGGCTCAGGATAACTGCGTAAATTTCACGGCTTAAAAATTGTTTTCCTTAAGCACACAGATTTTTTTAATTTTTATATTCAACTGTGTAAAATGATCGCATGGATACATCAATTCCATACAGTCTCATCTTAAAATTATTTCAATTAATAATAATAATGGTGTACGATCAGAAAAAAGTAGAAGACAATCCCGCACTGAGTTTCTGGACAGTTTTCAGAGAAGGGTGCGTTACGAACTAACAATAATTAAACGATTGACGATTAAAAGTGATTGCACAGATCCTACTTAATAAAAAAAAAATTAAGAGTAAGTATATATAAAAATAAATACTAGAAAAGATTAAATTTTAAATGCATCGTATCAATCACCCAAAAAAATTAATAGACATATGTAACTTGAGATCTGTAGGAGAATAAATGTCACCGACAACGATTTCCAGTACGACCGGCTATGTAGCCGGTCGTACTGGAAATCGTTTGGGGAGTCCTATTTTCAGTAATGAACCTTAATAAGGTGAAATATTGATAATGATAACGTAGTTTCAAAGAAAAAACATTTTTTTTTCACTTTCATTTGCTACTTGATCGTGATATGTAAGAGTAAAAAATTGGATAGTTAAAACCATCCATTTTCATATATATAGTGATAAAATACATATCTAATGGCAGGAAGACGTCTGTAGGGATCAGCTAGTGTATCATAAAAGTCGATACTAATATTTGGATGCCGAAAATATTGACAGAATTATTTATGAGACTAGTTTCGAGGAATTAAATTGGAATAAAAAATGAGAAGATTAAAAATTTTTATCAGTAAGTCTGAAAGGAATTTTTTACAATGTTATAACATTTTTCACTTCCTATAATATATATATAAATATTATAGAAGTGTATATATTATGTACATATATATATAGCATTTAACAATATATATAACTGAAACATAATACAAAATATACGTTAGCAAATTTTTTATTAAGTATCAAAACTAAATTTACTGTGATTTTTAAACGATCTCAAAAATAAAAACGAAAATTCGGGCAGGCGTTGCGTTTCATTTCGGTAATTTTTCCAAACATTAAGCGAGACGTAACAAAAAATTTATAACAGGTATTTTTATATTGTAAATACTGTAAAAGAAATTAATAACAGATGACCTAATTACGAGTAAGTGGATTCATACAGTAAAGATGTCTCTTATTTCAGTGAGAAAATCTCTATTGAAGGCAATGCATATCGATCATAAACGTATGGACGCAGGGTGATGAACAATGGGACAAAATTTCCTTATTTAAAATGTAAAAAAATCATACAATTAGACATAAGATGGAAAGAAATATCATGATGTAATATACAAACATGATATTTTTATACTAAGGAATGCATTATGCTAGAAATTTACTAAGTAGCTAGCAAAAATAAAGAAAAGAGTAACTGTTTCATAGCAGTAATAAGTATTCCACTAATTCAAACTTTGCTTTTTACTAAACCGTTCATTGTATGACGCAGTAAAAGTAGATTTTATAGACCATAAATTGGACGCCAGCGACAATAAGGGGTATAAATAAATTAAGGCAGTGCCTATAAACTTTGGTGCCCTCCACAGTGGCAATCCGTGTGCTTCGGACGTTAAATTCAGTAAAATTAAACACATAAATGATTATACCGAATAGTAAGGGAACGATCACGGAAATCCAATTATCCCTCTTAATAAAATTGCTACCCACAGGCAGTTAAAACGCTGTGTTGTATATATGGATATAACAACTATTGTTAATAATGTTGATGAGGTAAAAATAATAAATTACGTAATAAATTTGACATTTTTAAAGCATTTTAAGCGTATCATAAAGAAATTTGACTGGCTAATTAACTGGACCGGATTGGCCCGTTGGTGTAACTAGTGGTAATCTTGCCTCTTAAACTAGGGGCCGCGGGTTCGATTCCCGCTGAGGTTAAACATTCATGTGATGAACATTGGTGTTTTTTCTGTGTCTGATTATTATTTAATATTTAAGTAGGTATTTAAAAAAAGAGGGGGGAAGCCTGGGTATGGTCTTGGTGGGAATCGCTATATGTAAGAGACAAAATGCCAAGAAACCTACTTCTGTGTTAGTGGCGGAACACCAAGTTAGAGCAAAGCCCGGGCCAGTCCGAGTCACCCACGTCCCCGCCGTCCCTCTTGGGAACTGCTGCACTTGCGCAACTGCGCAACCGCCACCTTGACATGTAGCTGAGCCGAGGGTGCAGGGCGAAAGACGAATTATCTGCGCCTCGAAGCAGAACAAATCTCACGAGGGAGGAAAACCCGAAACAAAACCGAGCATGTCCACAGGTTCTGAGGTAGCAGCCCAACTAGTGGACTAGGTTATAATGGGCTAATCACTCGTTTAGAATAGAATAGAACAGTCTTTATTGCATAACGAAAATAAATAAGTCAAAAAATACACATGAAACAAAATAAAAGAAAGCAAGTGTTACAAATAGAGCGAAGTAAAAAAATACGACAGCAGTGCAAAAGGCGGTCTTACTGCTGAAAGCAGTCTCTTCCAGACAACCTTGGGATGGACATATAACTTATAGAATTAAATATGGTGCGTAAGTATACATAAAAAAGAGTAAATGTTGATTATATTACATCTAACATACATAAATACGTACATAAACATATACATTCATACACATATATATATATAAATATTAGTAATTACAGCAGGTGCTTAAAGACATAGGTAATATTTTTTAGAAGCCTCTTAAATTCTGCTAGTGACTGTGCCCTTCTTGCTGATAGGAGTAGTTCATTCCATATTCGCACAGCTTGAATAAAAAATGTTCCATCTAAAAATTTTATTTTATGCCCAGGCATATGGAGTATTAAATTCTATGACGATCTCAAACATTGCACGTGTGAATCATTCAAGAATTGTAAGCGATTTTTGAGATAAGGAGGGAAGGAAGGATTATACAACACTTTATAAAGGAGTACTAAAATATGTGTATTCCGGCAAAGTCGGATTGACAACCACTTGAGTTGAGAACGATACTGGGAAACGATCATATTTGCGAAAACCAAATATGAATCTTATAGCGAAATTCTGAAACCGCTCAAGTTTATTGAGTTGCTGTTCGGAAATATCAAGATAGCTAACGTCCGCGTAATCAAGGATGGGAAGTAGATGAGATTGTGCCAGAAGAATCTTAGTCGGCAGAAAATTATGCAGCCTTCTCATGGATCTAATGGAGACAAAGATTTTATGGCTAACTTCCTGTATCTGAGGACGCCACGATAAGTTTTCATCAAATAATAAGCTTAGATTCTTAACTTTATTACTAGTGAGAATCACATTACCGTCAAAATATATTTTGGTGACTTGATAAGAACTAGCCTTACATAACATTTTCGAGCTACCTATTATAATAGCTTGAGTTTTTATAGGATTAATCTTAAGACCATATGCATGACTCCAATTCAG
>DWQX01003418.1:0-17896 GCA_018245475.1 Pharmacophagus antenor
TATATATATATATATATTCTTAAATATTGATAAAAACATGGAAAAGAAAAATAATTTATTTAAAAAAATTATAAATAAGTAAATCAAATCAAAACACATACATAACATATATCCATATATACATATATGGATATATATATAAATATCCCCATAATACCCACCAATATAAATACCCACATACTATTAATAAACATTTGCCAATTTAAAACCCTTTTTTATTTCTAACTCTTCTGACTATTGATTAAAAATGATTTGGAATCGAGTTTTAAAAGTGGTTTTAGATTAAGTTTTTAGAATAACAGATTCTCTTCGCGTCAAATTGATGCCGTTCAACGTGTTAAATACCATTGTAAATACCCAACATATATCCACCATATGTACTACAATTTTAAAACCTCGTAATTAATAAAAGTATAGTGTAGCTATTTTATATACATGACAAAGCCGCAAAAGCCCCTTTTACAGCACTGTACTCCTACAGCGATTCTCATTTCGATTGAACCTCGTATTTCATGTTATCTCCACGTTCGTTTTTTAACCTGGAGTTGCGTCTCGTAAAATGCGGTTTCACGCAGCACTGCGTTTTCTTGAAGCCTATCTACTGTATTTATAGGAGGGATATCTGTAGATACTCTTAAATTTTATAAAGTATTAGCACGTATTGTAAATTTTCTTCATTGATTAGGATCTGTAAAATGACTTAATTGTCATTCATTTAATGACTGTCAGTTCGCAAACCGTCCTTATCTGAGAAAAACGGAAAATAAACTCTGGAGAGTTTGCCTTTTTTTTTTGTTAATGTACTAACTAAATTTACAAAAACAGAGTGCACCATTTAAAAAGAGCAGTTCATTTCCAAAAGTGTTTATCTCTTAGATAATTATCTCACCAATATTGCCCTTTTTTGTATGAGATGCGTTTTACCTAATAGTATATCTTATTAAATAATTATACCTTTTGTCAGCTCATAAGGCTACGGTGCATGGGAGAGGAATGCCTCGTGGTGCGGCTCGGCAAGCGAGAACTTTGGAGTTGCAATTTAATATCACACCGCATCCCGTAGTACAACGAGCACCCAGGTAGACCACAATGTGTATTATCCTAATAGTTTTTATTCTAAACTCTCAAACTTATTATATGCAAGCTACACAATCTAAGATATAATTTTTCCAGATTCGACCTTTTTAATGATTATCTTTCAACATATCCCAATTGTATAAATGAGATGAATACTTTACTTTTACACCTCTTTCCACATATGTGAAGGTCGCTATAATGTCTTATTTGCGAAATATTAATAATGGATTGCTCAAAGCAGTCATTTTGACTGCTTTTGTATATAATCGTATAACAATATAATATAATTATATTGTTATACGATTTTCGAGAATATTACGACGACTGTGTACAAGAATTAATTTATTAAACAACCATTTGAAGTTTACGGTCTCTTTGTTTCTGCTAATACAAGTTGTAGATATATTGCTCACAGTTAAAGCTTATTACTTTACTCTATAATACCCGTAATGTTAAGGTAGTGCTAATTAAAAAAAAAAAACAATTTTTTTTATTTATTTCATGCAAACTTTTTCTATACACATGAGATTGGAGAAAATATTTATTAAATGTTATTGTTTTATTCATGATAGAGAAAGGGTGGAGCCGCCGCCGGTGACGAGTCCCGCGCCCGCGCCGCGAATCGATACGCGCAGTGACGAACAGTTCCCGCGGCTCTCCAGCGCCTCGCCGCCGGCTAACCTCGTGATGGCACCTAGTAGATCGTATAAAGGTAACACATTAAACCTATTCGAGACGTAAAATTAGGTTTCTTGTATTATTATATATTTATTATTTGTTGCTGTAGTGACAATAGATATACACAAACTGACAAAAGTTAGACGAACAGACAGACGGCTTAGGCTTAGTAATAGAGATCCGAATCTCACCATCTGGAAAAACAAATCCGTTCTATTTATATTAATAAACAAAAAACTTAAAAGTCGATTTAGAAAAGGAATATTTATAATGTTTAAAGTACTTCCTTTAAATTATAAATAGAAGCACTGTCAATCACTTTCCTTTAAAACAAAAATGGACCATTAAAAGTACGAAATATATTTGCGATATAATTATTACAACACTCTTTTTAATGAAAAATTGCTAAACTTCACAAATCACATATCCTGAAACTCCTGGAAAGAGCAAAGTGCAGTTGCTGCCAAACACACTATACTATAACAAATCTAATGGGTTTACTATAAAAGACGTATTGAGGATTCTCATTTAAGGCACGTATAAACGGTATATATGAATTTAAAATTTCTTAACAGGTGCTGACGGCTTGACACGTAACGACAAAAATTTCCCCGCGCTAGAGGGCGGTGCGGGCCCGTCGCGCGGCGGGCCGCCGCCGACGCCACGTAATCCGGCCCCGGTCGCCGCAACCATAGTCAGAAACTGTACGTAACGACTTCTTAGTGCATGCATTGTATAATCAGACTCGGTATCATCATACAATTCGAAGCTACCGACGTACTTTAAAAAATAATGTGTATTAAAAATAAACAATCCAAATATTTAATAGTGATACGATTTTTGGACCCATATGCACGGGGGAGCCAGTATTCTGGGCGAACACGCATTATCATCTACGTCCTCAATTTCGCTTAACACTTTGTCGACCGCTTCCCGAGGCTTTTCGACGTCGACGCTTGCCCACGTTTACCTTGTTATTCTACCTATTCTAACTGAAACCTATTAACTGACAAACTTTCAGATGATTGTTCAGTTCTTTAACACTAACAATTCATTTTTAAATAAAAAATAACCTGTGATGTTACGAGTTTATGGCCAAAAATACAATCGGATGATTGAGTTTCTTTATCGTGACCGGTCGATAATGTGTTAATATTAGTTGAAATAGAACCAAGTGCTAGCCCATAACCGATAAAGAAATCTAAATTGGTACAGTCATGACACGATGAAATTGATCAAAAAGGAGAAAATCAATATTTTATCATCAATCATATCAAAAATATTGATATAATAATAATTATATCAATATTTTAAAATTAATATTTTTTCATGTATTACTTATGTGTTCAGGCTTGCTTGAGAGGCAAACCGCTAGATATAAGTTTTGAGCAATTTGCCGTTGTATAAACAACCAGTACCACCATTTTGGAAAGACATATCAGGTTTTATTATTAACTACTGCCTCATTGATACAAAGGTTTACCCTTTTTCTTGTAACACAAAGGTCCCAGGCTGTATGACCGTGCCATATGATTAGTGATTTTAGATGGAGGCAGGGTTTTTTCGAATTAACCTTAATAAATGTCATCCTTTCGTCAGTCGCATGTCGCTGCAGTCATGCATGTAAGTGACAGGGTATTCTGCGATGTCATTTTCACTCAACATCGCGTGAAGTTATGGTTAACAGTTAACCCGTTTTTGATTAACGAAAAGGATGAACCGGTACGCATCTGTGCCAGAAACACATAAATAAATAGTACAACTAATAATTTCAAAACAAAGTTACTGCTTTTGGTCTAATTTGATAATATTTTTTAGTACATTACATTATAATGTAAAGATATTATACAAAAGTTTACTCAGTATCTGCATGCAGCTTTTTTGTGACAACACCTAATGTAAAACTTTACTTTTCACCCATACCTAGCTAAACCGAGTGTGTCCATACAACTACACAGTCAGCCGGCTAGTGCAAGCAATTTCCGGTTGACTCAGACTAGCTCCAACCGAATATCCATAACACCACAAAAGAAACAACCACGAGAGCTGAATGACGAGGACTTCCCATCACTGAGCATGGGTAGAGACGACCACCCCAGTATTGGCGCTGCTACTACACAACCGCCTAAGGTAATATTTGAACAATTCAGCATTGATATTATATAACTTGAATTACATATAGCTGGGGATACATAATAAAGTTCCCTTAGTAATAAAAAAAAACTATGTGAGAAATAATTCCCATCATAAGATGTGACATTTTTTTCTCTTTTTCTGAATTAGGATTGAAAATCATGTACATGACTTATACACTGTTTAACAAACCAACTCCCACTTTTATAATTATATATAAGTAGAAATAAGAGTAACAGTCACCTTATATTTGTCCCTATTTTCTTAAGGTCGCGCTGATCAACAGTGAAGAGATGCAAGCATTTAAAAACAACAAAATGAACAACCAACAAAAGAAAACTAATCATAAAAGCACAGAAGCGTTCCCAGCGCTAACATCAACAACTCCTCCATCCGCTCCTCCCCAATGGATCAATGTCTCCAGATCTAAAGACAAGGCGAAACACAGAAACGAACCCGCGTCTCAATCCAGAGAACCGACGTTTAACCCAGTAGCCGATTTCCCAACACTGCCAGTCAATGTTGCAAAAACTAAACCCAAAAAGAACCAGCAGCAATCTTCAACAAACACTGTTCAAACAGAAAATGCAAAGGTTAAGAAAGACAAGAAAAAACAAAATAATAATTCTAAAAAAGAGAATTTATATGAAACAAACCAATTGAATGGTTCAAGTGATAATAAAAATAATGAACTGTCATACATAACGCCAAGTGTAAATAGCAACAACCAAAGTGCCGAGACAGATAGGAAGATCAAAACCATAAGCGATAATGCAACAAACTTGTCTCTAAATCAAAAGAATCGTTCTAACTCCAACCATAACTTCACGTTAACGCCGAAAGAGTATCCACCTCTGAATCCGAAAAATGATAACCAAGCGCCCGTTAAAGTAGCGCCGAACGGGAGTTACCCTCCTGGATTTAAAAAGCGACCACCTGTAAAATGCGACGGGATGACGTTCACCAACTCTGCAGGTCAAGTGTTCCCTGCACCGGTACATACTTTTATACCACCACCTGATTTCGAGCAGAGAAACATGGATCTGGTAAGGAGGTTTGCTGTGGCACTGGGTGGCGCAGATGCCGTTGAAAACTTCAAAGTGGCGTCACGAGCCTTCCGGGACAGTATCATAGGCGCCGAAGAGTTCTACCAAACTTGCAAGACTGCCCTGGGCTCCCAGTTGCACTCTGTTTTTCCGGACCTGGTTGCTTTATTACCGGATATAGCTAAACAGCAGGAGTTGGTACTTGGAAGGGATGTGAGGTCACTGTTGGAAGTTTGCCCAACTTGCGGTCAGTTGATAACGCCCAACGATCGCATCGCCCACGACGCAGCCCACTGGCCACCGCTAGCACCTCGTTAAAAGCTTATTAATTAGTTGTGATACCTACTACAAATTACTTACTCCTATATAGTGAATGACATCTACATTGAGCAGTGTTCTATGCAAAACTCTAGAACACACGTCTCGAATGCTTGCTACATGCTTCTTGATTGAATATTGGTTTGACTAAACAAAATATGTTTTTGTAATTGAATTCCGTAATATCTGTGTATGATTGTTGTGAAAAGGTTGCTATGAAGCTCTTTCGTGTTAAGTATATAAAGACATTGATTTCATGTTTGAATGTGGTCTAAATGTTAGATTTTTCATTGTTTTGATTAACTATTACCTCAATTTAGATCATTTCGCACTATTCTAAGGTGACATTATCTTAGTAAATAAGATGATTGTCATTATGTAAAATGTAAATGTTACATATTGTAAAAATTATTATTTTGTTTTTATTTTATTTTTGTACATGGAGAAAAAAAGCACTCGCTTTAATTTATGTTTTTTTAAATACAACCTAATTGATTAACTAAAAAAAACTTGTATTCTTCATATATCCGTTTAAGGACTTCAAAAAAAACTGTTTCTGTTGATGTGTTCTAGTAAAAAATAAGGAATACAGGTCATGTTTATAATCAAAGTAGTTTGACTTTAATCTTTTAGTATTCTATGTACATGTTGTGGACATTGATGTTTTGTGATTCTGTGTTGGAAAATGTTTTCTTTAATTAGATTTCCTCATCATATGATATTAATCGAATAATTTCAACTTGTAGTACTTGAACCTCTTAAGTATTCATTATTAACCCTTTGCACTCTGAACCATTTCACGTGTTCGCAACCAGAGCTACTTTGTGGCAGAATGTGCATTTGCAAATCTTTCAGTATAATTTGGAATCAACATCAACATTGCGCTGAAATAAATTAATTCACCATAATCACAAATAAACTTTAATTAGCCAAAAGAGGGGACAGCGGATTGGATTGCCAAGGGTTAACCCTTTGCGGACGACGACTTTGTGACATGGCGCAATAAAATTTACTTATAAATTATCCCGTAAAATCATTTCGATAGTTTACCCATCTAAATATTAAAGATTGCAGTAAAGATTATATATATTTTTTAGAAGAGTTACGTCACACTCGCCACTTGTAACACCGTGGCGACAAAGAGTCGCTTCTCGTCCGCAAAGGGTTAAAATTATACAGATGATTTTGAAGAATAAGCATTCGTTTAGACAATCACGTTTAATTCATGTAAAGATAATATGTATGATAATATAAATTGTCTACAATTTATTTGTCACTGCCCCATCCCAAAAAGCCTTTTACAAGACCAGTGATACCAGCACCTTGCTTTTTATTATTAGCTGCACCAGTCTTGTCATCCAAGTTAGGGAACTCTATGAAATTGCACGCGAGATCGAAAAATAACGGTTTGCACGGTATAGCCTCCATTGCTGGTGGCAGTTTGTAAATATTAGGGTTTTTAGTAAGTACTTGAGTATCCTCCCTATACTCATCGAGACGGTCAACTAACGGCTTCTTGTCTTTATAAGGTTTTCCACTCGAAGTATATTTGTTTTCTTCGTCTTCGTCCTCGTCTTCTAGCACCGAGTCGGCGTGAACTATGAATTTACAGCTCTCTATGTCCTTTTCGAGCAAAACTAATTTGTTTTGCAGTTGTTCGTCGTTAATTTTTTTGGCCATCGATTCGCTTGTATAATTACTGCTGCGCTCCAACATTGCGAGAGCTTCTCTGAAGCGACGGAGTCCGGTCAACACTTGAGCTATGTAATAGCAGCGGAAAGCGCGGTAAGCGTTCATCGCAGTCTCGATTTCCCTTTGATAAGTCGCGTCGTTTTCAAATCCAGGTAATTGTTGCAACTCTGTGTAATTCTGCAGTATGATTTCGTACAGTCGTGTTAAATCTTGTGGGCGGACTTTCTTGCTATCTATTTGCGTGTTTTTCTTACGCGCTTCTTCGGCTTGTTGCACCAACAAATTGTTCCTTTCGATCGTACGCATAAGACGCAAGTACATCAAATAAGAAAGCAAGTAATTAATGCTGGACATCTGGGCCTCGGAGCCGGTTTTGAGTTTGGGATCGTTCTTCAACTCATCTTTAATTGCAGATATTGCGTCTTTGCAGTCCATGAGTATGTTTTCGAGGATTTCGATTTTGGCATCCACAGTTTGAGCGTTCTCAACGGACTTGTCATAATCTTGTAGAGCGATGAGAAAAAGGCGCACCTTCTCGGGGCGTACGGTGACGCGCCTACCGCGCCATTCTACTTCGTGCATTATTCCAGAACGGGACTCCCTAAAACATTCATTTTTATATTATTTAAATATAAACGAAACACACGCATGTCCCGTTTTGATTTAACTTTACGTAATGTAGCTCATTTTAAAGTTTCATGATGGTCGCAATTTGTACTCCGAAGCATTTATATCAGAAGCGCTGGAAGGACTGGACGTCGGTGTAAAAGTAAACGACAAAGTCGTGAATAATTTTAGATATGCCGCTGGTAACGTACTGATATAGCCTCCACTGCACAGGATCACAAGTATTACCGGACAGAGTCCACGAGTGCAGCTTGAGGGCGGATTTGAACATGAACGTCTCCATAACTTAATGCCTGGTCATAACCAAGAACCCCTTAAATCCCCGAATCACCATCGGAGGGACAACTAGAGCGCGTGCGGATGTACAAATACATCGGGAGTTGGGTTAATGAAGAATGGGACAGCGAACAAGAAATACGCACCCGGATTGGAATTGCCCAAGCCACCTTAAAAAGAATGGGTAAAGCTCTATGCAACCGCCAATTATCCATAAAACTCCGAATACGAATACTCCACTGTTACGTGTGGCCTGTGATGTTCTATGGTAGTAAGACATGGGACTCTAAAAGACGAGACAGAATTATCTGGGAGCTTTTAAGATGTGGTGCTACCGTAGAATGCTACGTATTAGCTGGACTGAAAAAGTATCTAACGTGCGAGTACTCCAACGCTTCGGGAAGAATCGCGAATTGTTGCAAACCATCAAAAACACAGGAAAATCGCCTACCTCGGTCATGTGTTGCGACACGAGAAATGCCATCTTCTCCAACTTATAATGATGGGCAAAATCGCCGGAAAAAGACGCGTTGGTTGCAGAAAAAATCTTGGCTCAGAAATATCAGAGAGTGGACAGGGATTACCAGCGTTCAAGATCTCTTTTGTTTGGCTAAAGATAGAGAGATATACGCTAAGCTGACGGCCAACCTCCAATAATGGAGAAAGGCACAAGAAGATGATCGCAAAAGGTACAGCAAATTTAATATTACGATTTCATAGAAGTCCATCTATTATTACATATTATTACATGTTTATATATATATATGCATGTAATATATAAATGAATATTTATGTATATATATACATATAATAAACTACAATAAGTAAAGTACGGCATGAGGTATAAAATTAGATACATACTTAGCTTGTGCCATAAGTGTATCCAAGTTTTCAATGAGCCCATGACCGCGCATGGCGACTAGATCACCTGCTGCTGATTGATCACCAATATTGTACGCACAGTATCTTAAACTGGGTTTTAACTCCTCCACCTGACAAATAATTCCTTAAGACCAATTATTTTTTTAACAAATATCTATTTTCTCTAGTTATCATAAAGTAGATAAAGGATGCCGGATATAATACCATTGTTAAATTTGTCTTTTTGTCGAAAACACTTTCCAGAAAGGTGGTCCTCTTTATAATCCTATCGTTGTACTACAAACACAAGACCACTCTGTGTTTATTGAGCCCATTTCTCAATAATCAAAAGATACAAGGCTAATGTATTCAGTGGTACTATAATTCACATATATTGATGTCTTGGTGAGTTACTATGCAAATGGAATAACTAGTGTTCTCATATAGTGTAAAACTTCGTGAAAAATTCTCTCGACATTGTTAAACTGGGATACTATTTAATTACTATAATTAGTAGCGTTACGATAACGGCGCGGTGGGTCTACTGCCCAGGACACAGGACTCGCTCATAGAGCCAAGCTTATTTACACGTAAATCACCTCAGGAGACGCCGTAGAAATCTTGTTCATAGCGCTGATCGCGCTAATACGTTTAAGTTACATTTAAAGAAAAAACTTTACTTTCTGCTTGTAAACGTGTCGCTCGTCGTCGGGTAAAGCGGCGGAAAGGTTGTCAAGAACGAGCTGCGCGCGTTGCAAGCTGTCGGCGGCTATACGCCACTGCTGCAGCTCCAGCAACAACGCGCCGCCCAGCCACGCGGCGTACGCGCTCGCCTCCAGTTGCGTGCGCGCATCGCACGCGCCGCTCTAATAATTAATAATTTAATCTAATAATTAAGTGTGCATTCTCAAATGGCAGAAGAAACTGTTCTCTAGTTAATCTATAAGAAAATTATATAAATACACTATGATTAACGTAATCAAAGGCAGAAGCAATTTAGTGACTAATTTTAATATTTATATTAAAATAAATAAATAGAGAGGAGATGAATCATTGAAAATATATTTTATTAAAGATAGAAATTGTTATATTCAATAAACTTTTAAAAAGTACATTTTATCGCATTCTTTCGAAACTTAAACACAATGAATAGATTTTATAGTTGTTTCATTTTAATTCCTTAAAATCTAATTTAGTATCCCAAAAGGAGGTTCACTTCAATAATTTTTCTTCACATAAGCACTTAGTCTAACAAGCACAATGTGTTGCTGTGTAAATATACTATGCTGCCATATTGTAATAGACATTAAATGTCACTTTCAAGTAAATGAACAAAGTGCATGTTTCATTATTTTAAGTCTTAAAAAGCATTCTTTCTTTTCTTTTAATAATATCTATTTTTATTGGTCACTTTACAGAGAACCATAACCATTAAATAATTTTAATGTTTAAGATTTAAAACTGTACCTCACATAACTGTAACAAAGTTTGAGCATGAGCATAAGCTTTCTTTAATCTAGAAACAAGATGAAATTTCTTTCTCGGTTCAGTGTTGGCCTCTTGTCTAAGTTGCATTGCATGTGCCCAAGCTCTCTCCGCCTGCAGTAGAGGCACACAAAGCAACCGATTTTCTGCATTATTGGCCGTCAAATGTGCCGCCGTGACGTCACGCCGACGGTAATGGCGCCGATCTCCCTAAAATTATTTTAAGATAAGGTAAATAGTAATTGAAATTCATTAATATTCTATTAATAGATATTTATACATGTCACATCCATTAATTTTACATTTACAATATAAGTATAACTGTGTGCAAAAATTGAGTAAGGAACATTCTTAGTTGAAATAAGATTTTTAAGTTGTAATGGATATACCTGTGGGATCTTGAGAACTTTTCGCATTCTGCGAAGTCTTCGTGAGCAATAACCACGGTAACGTTGATAGTCTCCATGTCGGAGGCCATGTTGTTGCTGAGCATCTTTAGTGATACGAAATACTACCGCAAGTGAAAGACAATTATATGATGAAAGATACAAAATCTTTAACATAATACTCAATTAATCAAACTATTTACTCTCTATATATATTCATACTATTAAAACTTATTGACTCAGTTCGAAAAATTGCAAATAATTTAAAACTCAATGTGGACATCAAAAAACATTCTTAAAACCACACAAATTGAGCACTTAATGCAAACCGCAATTGGGATTTTCTTTAATATATTACCATTATTAAAAAAAGAATACAAAACCTTATTTTCGAAATTTTAATATAATTATATGTTAAAGAAATAAGATAGAATAAAACTATAGTAAACAATATTCTTGAAATATCGTAGTTATTAAAAGGATACTTTCTAATGATAAAAGATTACTTGATTTTGAATTTTGTTTTTCATCTTCCGTGGATACTTCTTTTATATCTCCAGTTTCACTTTCTAAGACCACCATAATAGAAAATGATAGAAAGGTATTTCTGTTATTTATAAATGGAAGTAAAATTTATTTCAAGCACTTCTACAATGAAACACGTCGTCAAGAAATTTTGACGTTTAGAAAGTGATATAACAACGTGAAGTTTGACATCGCAGAGTAATATAAACAATTAACTGATGACGCAAAAGTTTCTTTACAGTTTGTTGTAAAATAAATAGTTACATTTTCATGAAAACAAATAAAATTAAGCAACCGCATGTAGTGGGAATGTTTTTCTTGTATTCCTATAAATTGGAATGCGTTGGAGTTAAAATCGCGACCAAAAACAGTGTCTTCAGACAAAATACTATTGTGAGATATTAGATTTTTAATGGTAATGCTGTTCGAAATATTTGTTATCGCCATAAATTTAAAATAAAGGATGTAATAAGATCTTTATGTGACAAAACAAGGTTTTAAAAAGTGCCTTCTATCGGCTAATAGAAATATTAATTGATTCGATTTGAGAATAAATGCTTTATTTTGATATTACGGAAAATAGAATGAATAGAACTTAGAGTTGTTTTCCAAAATAATGCAGTAGTCATTTCTCGTAATAGTAAAATAATTGAAATATTTAAAAATGAGAATCACGCCACGTTTATGGTATTTAAAAACACAGTTGAAGACGTAACACTTCTATATAGGTAATTTAATTGTAAAAATTAAATTATTAATTTTTAAGGGATGAATACTGTTATCCACGTATTATTGTATTTTTTACAAAAGAGCAGGTAATATTAATATGTTATTTGTTCCGTTGTAAAAACATTTTAAATTATCAATATGTATCATGAAATATGTAAGGCAAGTTAGCTTAAAATTCTTGTTACAACACTATAAAATCTTAAAAAGTATTAGTCAATTATGACGTTTATTTTTGACATTAAGTTGTCTTTCTCTTTCTCCACAAGTTTAGGTTTAGGTGTGTTTAGTTTTGATTTGCTTGTATTTATTATTCTCTAGAAATCATCTTAATCAAGTCTTATTTCATATTTTAGCATTTAGTACTTTTAAATATGTTATAGTGACTAAATACTGATGAAAATATTTTTAATTACAGAACTGAACAACATACGCAATGGCTAAATCCAAGAACCATACAAATCACAATCAAAGTAAGTAAAAATATAATAGCGGTTATAATTATTTAGGGATTATAGATTGGATGGTGGTGGATTATTTTCGATAGTTTTTACAAAAAGTAATAGTACACTGATTAACTTTTATGCTATATGGCAAAAATTTTACTCTCTATAACACTATTAACATTTTTTTTAATTAGTGAGTTCTTTTAAAAATATATTAATAACTAAATGTTTTCGATACTAATATCTTTTTCTTATAACTTACGCCGTTTTGTAATAATGTTTATATATACTTATGATTTCAGACCGCAAAGCCCACAGGAATGGTATTGAAAAGCCAAAGAAGTTCAGACATGAATCAACCCTTGGTGTAAGTAACTTAAGATTTTAAGTTATTCAGAGAAGAGAGATATATTATTTCCAACTTTCATATTAAAAACATGTTATTTTTATTGAACAATAAAGATTTTCTTTAATATTTATTATATCCAATGATTTACTTATCATAGCCAGTATTTTTTATTAAAAAGTACATGTAAATAATATATTTTTTAAAATATATTACTATAGATATAAGAAAAAGGACTTGTAAAGCTCTAACTCTTAACTCAATGCGAAAATGGTATAAATACATAACCGAATATTTAACTCACCATTTGACAGTTTTATTTCTTCTTACAGATGGACCCTAAATTCCTGAGAAACCAGAGGTTTTGTAAAAAAGGGAACTTGAAACCAGCCAAACAGCTTGCACGAGCTGCTGAGAGAAAAGCAGCCCGTGAAGCTAAAGCTAAAAAATGAACAGTTAGTATGTAAGAAATAAAATTACCAAAAATACAATTGTTTTATTTTTCTTTTTCAGGTTAGGCAGCAAATAGAATAAATGCTTATAAAAATTTTGTAGAAACATTTTATCTTCTATGGTTAAGTGAAAAGTGCTATATATCAGCGATACTAACTAAATAGTGATCTTAACATTTTACGCTGTTTTACATGAAATAGTATTAGGGAAAATTACATCAAGTTTAAACAGTTATTTGTACACATCACCATATCTGCTGTAGTTTACTTCATAATGCGCTGTCTTTTTGACGACTATTACTGCTTCAACGAAATTGGATCATCAGATCCGTGAGGTCTCCCACTACTGGCCAGATAAGCTGGCTTAGCCCAACTGTCAAGTGGCGAGCTACGTGATACTTGAAGTCGGGGCGCGGGCCCTAACTGCGACTATCTGCATAAAGGTAAGTAAGAGATAGAAAGAATGAGAAAATAGCATGAAAAAGAGAGTAAGAAAGAATGAAAGAGTAATTATGGAGTGGAAGATGGAATGAGAGTGTGATAATGAATGACCCTAGAAATGATTAAAAACTGCAAAAAAGGTCCCTGATTAATTATAATGTTAGGGGAAAGAGAAAAAAAAACTGCGACTATCGTTCGCCTGTGACGCAATACGCGGGGGCAAGAAGTGCCCGAGTATTCCAGTGTAACGAGTGTACGCGGTGTGCGAGTTTTGTTTCCGTCCCGCTCGTCGGCAAGCGAAACGGGTGACAATTGAGGTGTGTCGGTGACTGGTAGTTGCATTTGGTGTTGTGTCGAGTTCATAGTTCGAGTGTTTTCTCTGTCTGACCCGACCCTTGCATCGAGACTAACTTATTGCGCGGACATAGCTTTATTAAGTCTGGATTTGGAATCATCGGCACATAGTCGATTGTATTCACGATTAGTTCATTGGGGTGGTTCATTGCCATCTCGAAATGAATGTGAGCACAGTCAGTCATTGATGAACTGTTTGAACATTGGAAGGCGAAGGTCACTGTGCAGGTCTATGTTTCTCTGGTACCACTCCGCTCCCGGTAGCGAGCCGGGTGAAGCGTTTCTGGAGAACCTGAATGGTCTTGACGACCTTGTGGCGATGCATGAACACTAGACTCGCGTAGGTCAGAATGGGCCTATCGCAAGCCTTGTAGAGCAGCACTTTATAGCGAAGAGAGAGTTTACTCTTTTTTTTTGCATATCACGGGATGTAAAAGGCCTAACACTGAGGCTGCCTTACTTCTGTCTCTGCGACCATGGGCCGAGAATGTGAGTCAGCGGTCTAGAGTCACAGAGGTACCTGACCGGGGCCGTCCAGGGAATGACGCGGTCGAGAAGGGAGATATCTCCCGGTTTGAGATAGCGAGCAGTTTTCATGCTGCGAGATGGGTGGGTGCGGGTGAGCTTGAAGTGAAGGTCTTCGCACTTCGCCGGGTTGATGTCGATCCTCGAGATATGAAACCAGGCGCCGAGGCGCCCGGTCGCCGTTTGGAGGGTTCGCACCAGTCTGGGAAGGCGATTACCCGTGACGTAGAGGGCGGTGTCATCCACGAAAAGCGCGAGATTGACAGCAAGGTCTTTGGGGGTGCCGCTGGTGTACTGCGCGAAGAGAAGGGGGCTCAAATAAGACTGGCGTCTTTTGGTGTTTATATAGCTTTACACAATATTTATTTTTGAATTAACATAAAAAAAGTTGCCAGTGTAATGAAGATTCCGGGTATATTTTTTTAGAGGAAATTGATTAGCAAAAAAAGGCGTACAAATATTTTAATAAAAACTGCTAGACTAAATATATAGACTAAATAAATAAATAAAAACATTTTATTGTAAACAACCTAAAAACAACTATTTATTCGATATCGATGTTTCTGTATTAAATTGCCTAGTGAACAGTGAAGCTGCAACTTGATTATTTGTTTAGTAAGATTTCACAATTGGTCAACAGAAAAAATGTCTATGAGAAGTTTAAGTGGAGAGTACATTAAAAGAATAATTAGGTTAGGATTTATATTTTTTAAATATTTAATCTGCAAACCATTTTCAGCAGTTCAGTATAACGTTTACAGGAAATAAATCGTTTTGATGAGTGCCTGTACTCGATATAGACAATTAATCGCAATTAAAACAATCTTATCGGGAACACCCACTAACTTTTTCACTACGAAAGACGTTAATAATAAGTATACGTCCTAAGATGGCTATCGATACACATGTAGGACCTATATGTACGTTCTAAGAAATCTATTAACATATATTTACGAAATAAGTAAAGGATATTTTAAATTTATTTACAACTATTGCTTTTTAGTCCTACAAATGATATCAAAACTTAGTGTATTGTTTTGATATCTGGTTTGTTCGCCACAGCGACCGACGTGTGTATAATGTACCGTCCTTGTTCGTGGAATATTCTGAGATCGCGTCGCAGTGAAAGGGTTAAACAATCAAACAAGAACAAAATGAAATTGTTTGATTTTATACACATGGTCAGTCAGTAATCAATTTCGTGCGCATGTGTTAAAAACCACGCAACAATTTAGTTTATCACTTCATAATCATGGTTAAATTCTTAATATTAATAATAAAGAGATCAACTAGTAATCTTTCGGATGGTACTATAATATTAGTTCATGTTTGTAAAAGTAGAGTAGTAAGATACTCTTATATATTATCTTGTTAAATTGTGATATTTTTATGATGAGAAACAACCATAACTTTATATCAGAATAAATTTATCTTTGTAATTTCTTATCATTCTGATAATCTCTGTTATATATCAGGTATAAGCGATCAGAAAGCACATTACGTTTTTGTCTATTGCATGAAAATAATATATTTGATGCTGGCAAATTATCTAGGGAAGTTCCCGTTTCAAAAATTGTAGATGTGAAATATGCACTTTAACTTAGAAGTTATAAAGTTCAAAATAATGTTTTTATCAGATAATAGGGATCGACGTACGCAGTCATCCATGCTGCTGCTGCTGCTGCTGCTGCTAGACTCGGAGAAGTAGATGCTGCTAGTCATAGTGACCATTACAGCTTTATCGAAGCCGGCTCGCGGATCCGGTGATTCGCGAGCTATCGCAGTCATCCATTTTGTTGCATTAGCTAATTCGCAGTTACAAACTTTAATTGTTCTTAAGTGTAGTTTTAAGTTGAAAGCGTGAGTTGTATTAATTGTTATAATATAAAATTTTCCGTTATCCTCATGTGTTAAATTCTTATTTTCATATATTGTGGTTAACTTTTTATTGCGTAATAACTGAAAACAGTTAAAAATATTTTTTTAAGGTCAAAGATGGCAAAGGCAAAAGTCGGTAAAAAGTAAGTAAAAAGGTTAAACGATATTTATGGATATTATATGATATCATTACTATATCAAATCATTTATTTTTCTAGAATCACGGGTATTGCTATCGAATTACCAAAATGCCCTGTATGTTTGGATACTATGTCAGCCCCCACTTATCAATGTCAATCAGGACACAGCCTTTGCAATTCATGTACTAAATCCTTATGCCCTCCAATTTTTCCTATTTGTCGTGGAGATATGACTCAAATGAGAAACTGGCAACTAGAAGAGATTATAGCTAAGGTAGTTTTTTTTTTTTATATCTTATATGGTACTTAAGATGTATAAATGTTTTAACTTTTTATTACTTTCAGGCAAATGTGCCATGTCCGAACAAGTCACTTGGTTGTATTTACACCATGCTTTCTGAAGAAGTAGATGATCATCTTAAAGAGTGTATTTATCGTGATATGGTTTGCCCCCTAGGTGCCGTGCTTGGCAAGTGTTCTTGGACAGGTGAGCTTGTTGTAAATTTTTATTTTATGCAATAATTATGCAGTTTTATAACTTTTTACTTTATTGTTAGGACAACTTAAACAGATGATGCAACACTTCAAAGAGCGCCACCCTCAGAACTGCAATATCAATCCTGATACTGATGTAGAACTTAAAAATGTATCTATTAATGAAGATGAGCGCTTTATGTACTTGGTTTCACAAGGCAAATACCTCTTTGTTGTAACAATAAAGATTGATGCTTTACAAAAATATGTTTACTGGGTTGTACAGCACATAGGAAGTAAGAAAACAGCTTGGCAACATATTTATGAAATACACATTACTAGTAAACAAGATTCTAGAAGGAAAGTGACATTTGCTGATCATTGCTTTAATGATGCATTACCAGCAGATGATATTTACCGTCAAGGTAAATGTGGTATTATGCCTTTAGGGATGTTTTCACATTTTATTTTAAACAACACATGTTCATTTAAGTTCTTAGTTAAAAAAAGCGCTTTTGGTCCAAAACACAAATTTGAAAAGATCAATAATACTAATGAGAACAAACAGCAAAATAAATTCAACAAAGGACCCAAACCGAATTCCTCGAGTAACCCTCGTAATAAGAGTCCTGGCCCTGGACAAGCCTTTAAAGCGAGTTTTAATAGTAAAAAAACTTAAAATGTATTTTGTTATATGCACTATAACATGCTTTAGCAATAATGCATACTAATGCATTTTATAATTACTTATTAATATTTTAAGAGTTATAAATGAATATGCCATTTATTTTATCTGTTTATAGAAAATTATATGCAATCTAAGTTACAGTTAACATGTGTATAGTTTTTCAGTTTTCTTGTTTCAAGGAATGTGTAAGGAAGGTTAGAGACTCTTACTTTGCAATGAATATATTTTTCAGACATCTCAAATGTTGACATTACAACTACATTTTAAGAGATAATTGAGAAAATTATTGTAATAAAATATTATTAATTTGTACTGATTTTAT
>DWQX01003419.1:0-17890 GCA_018245475.1 Pharmacophagus antenor
TATAAGAACTCCTTGTGTACAATTATTATTTAAATTATTTTTTGTACAAATTACAAATTTTGCATTAACTAATCTTTACACAAAGATCAAAGTCCTGTCTGATTCATTGACTTACCTATATAACATCATTTTGCTTTGTTGATATATAGCTGGTTTTAGAAACATGAAACTGAGGATATTTTTTGTGATGGTCCACCCAAAGGGAAAAAAAAGGGGTTCAAATTACAATGGATCTTTTTATTCTCTGAGTCAATAGATTCAAAGTTTGGTAAACTTACTAGAGGGTGATCTTAATAATAAATAAAAATTTACCACGCCTAGAGAAGCGGGCGGATGACGACTAGTAATGTATAAATCTTTTTATTGCAGACTTACAAGAAGGTAGTTTTTTATGAAGAAAGTCACATAGACTTGTACAATCGTTGCAGAAAGCTATTTAATACACAGCAAATGACTGCTTATAAGATACTACACGAGTGGCGCGACGAACAAGCTAGAAACACGGATGAAAGTCATGCGTGAGTAAAATCACACAATATTTTATATTCTTTTATACAGTAGTCTAGTAGTCTGCAATAAACCACCCCGTGAGAAAGTAATAAATTCTAGGTAAATGAGAACTAGCTGTTAATAGACAGATCTTTTGAAGAAATTAGTGTATCTGAGCACCAAATTAGTTTCCATTTGAACCGTCATATGACATGTGTGGTGTACATACAAGTATAGCTTTATTCAAGTTTCGATGATTGTTGAAGTGCTATTAATATGATAAAGAGGTCATTTTACGTCTCAAAGTAGTGAGTTGACTGAGTGTAGTGAGTAGTGAGTTGATGAGTTAACACAATTAACTGCATGTGGGGTTCCAACATATTCATACTAGCCGATACTTAAATTGCCTCAGTGGCAAAGTAGTTTCTGCTCACCTCGGAGATCTTGGCTTTGAATACTGGGACCACGTGAGACAATTGTTAACTCGTAGCAGATAAAGATTGCTTCATTATTAAAACAAAAATAAGTATTTATTTAATGAAGTAAATACATGGGCAAGACATGAAATGTATTAATAATTTTTAGATATTTACTACCGAATCATATGCTGATGGCACTCGCTGAGATACTTCCTCGCGACATAGAAGGCATCAACGCATGTTGTCATCCCACACCACCATTCATAAGGGACAACTGCGATAAAGTGCACAAATTGATGCTTTTGGTAAGAATTTTGTTAAGTGCGTCTTTATGTCATCGCTCTAAATATACAATCTACTTTAAAAATCCGTAACGCAAAATAATAGGTAGGGTTAGGTTAGATTTTTAAAAAGTTTTAAATTTAAAGAAGATAATTCCATATTCAAATTAGGAAAATGTGTGATCATCATTTGTTTTTCTTATTGTTAATATGAGTGAATCTAATGAAGAAATTCGATACATTTAAAATATACTCCAAAAAAGGTAAAAATGCAACACAAGCTGCGAAAAAAAAATTGTGATGTTTATGGACCTAATGCAGTATCTGTGAGAGTACCGCAAATTTGGATTAAGCGTTTTCAATCCGGAAATTTTGATATCAAAAAAGGACGTCGCTCTGGTCGCCCTGTTACGGACAAAATTGATGCCACTTTTAAAAAAGTGGAGCAGGATCGGCATATTTGTAGTTAAAATGTAGCTGGAAAACTGGAAATTGACCACAAAACAGTTTTGGCTCATTTGAAAAAAGCTAGGTACACAAAAAGCTCAACATTTGAGAGGCTCATGAGCTCACTGAAAGAAAAATAATGAACCATGTACTCATTTGTGATTCTTTATTTCGACGTAATAAAACCGAATCATTTTTGAAGAATCTGATAACTGGTGATGAAATTTACGTATGACAAGAACGTGCGAAAAGATCGTGGTCGAATTCCGGTCAGGCTTCACAAACTGGCGAAACCCGGGTTAACTCGCAACAAGGTAATGCTGTGTGTATGGTGGGATTGGAAGGGCATCATTCATAATGAGCTGTTACTGCCAGTAAGATCATCGATTCGGAACTGTATTGCAAACAACTGATGAGATTAAAGCAAAAAATTGAGAGAAAGCGGCCGGAATTAATCAAAAGAAGGGGTGTGGTTTTTCACCATGATAGCGTAGACCTCACAAATCTTTAGCTATCTAGCAAATATTACGAGAGTTCTGCTGGGAGGTGTTAATGCATCGGCCGTGTAGTCCTGACTGCACCAGATTTTCATCTGTTTCGGTCTCTGCAGAATTCCTTAGGCAGTGTCAGGTTAACATCACGACAGGACTGCCAAAAACATTTGTTGCAGTTTTTTGATCAGAAGCGCCAAAATTTGCATAGCGATGGGATCACGTCCCTACAAGATGTCAAAAAGTTATCTAACAAAATGGCACCTTCATACTTTAGTCAAATGTATAAATAAACTTTATAAGAAAACCTTTTGAATCTTTAAATAAAATGCGAAGAAACTTTTTTTCCAACCTAATATGATTAATTGCAGTACCAAGTTTTTTTAAATGCATTATCAAAATAGTAGCCAAGAGCAAGACAAATATTTCACCAAACAATATTTATTTCTTTAAGTTACATTATCTAATAGGACTAAAAAAAACTATGAACTATGTTGTGCGAATTATTCCGCTTTCAATGATAATGGATAGTTCACGTTTGCTGATTATTCCATCAAAAGATGTAAAAAGGTTAAACATATTGGAACTTAACTTATGAAGTCAGTATTTTGCAATATCTCTTTTAGTGCCGCGGCTGCCCTTTAGAGCCTGAATCGGATAAAGCGCCGGAGGTAGTCAACGATGAGGATGATGCGGTGAAGGTCAATGAAGTGCATGATTACTCACGTGATCGGAAAAAGAGGTACTGTGACTCTTTTCATAAGCAATAGTGTAGGTTTGTGATGAGTAATAACCTAGCAGGTATATTAATTTATTAATTAATACCCTAACATAGTAATAGGTGTACAATTGTTATTTTTTTGGTGATATATCAGAAATTGGAAGCTTCATTTACTACTGACTTACTCCTTATATCCAACAGAAACTTCCGAGTCTCTTTAATGTATCCATAATTAACAGGCTAGTGTTTGATAAATAACTAAAACTTATTCTTGCAGGGATGATTTACCGATAAATTTAGACCAATGCATTGGGTTTATCGGGAATAATAGTGACTCACATGCACAGATTAAAATTTTTGAGCAGCTATCTTTTGAAGAACACTATCGGGCAGTGGCAGTAAGTATGAAGTCTCATTTACAAACTTATATAGACATTTCCTCTTTTAACTCTCTTTAGTGATTACAGTAAATACAACACCTTTATCAATTTTTTTAATAACAAAATATCAAGCAAATACTGAATTATTTATTGTCCCTGTGGTCAGTAATTATTTTTTGGTGCACATTAATACAAAATGTGGTGTGAGATCCAGAAATTAAATTATCTAGTTACATTCTCTTGAGAGAAGCAATTGATCAGAAAAGTTAATTAATGCAGCCCATTTTCCCATTTACACTACAGGCAATTCCCGCATTGAGCACTGAAGCTAAACTGTTTGTTCCACCCTATGAACGATTCGAGAAATATCGGAAACATGCACAGGTGACCTTTAAGAGACTACATTTGTTTATTCATATATTTTACTGCACACAATGAATTATCTAATATCGAAAAGCAAAGGGTGTGACTAATATACCTTATTATAAATGTTACATAAATAATTTTTCAGGCAGAGAAGATGAAAATAGTTATGGAGTTGAAAGCAAAAATTTCAGCAGTTATTGATAACAATGATAAGTTAATCAAATCTGCAGCAATTGTAGGGCAGGCAAATCCTACAGAGATTAAAACAAACAATGGCGCAAACGTGGAAAAAATAGCAAAGCAAAGTACAGTGCAAACTGAGGGCATGATGTCATCATGCGAGAAAATTTATGAAAATCCATCTACTTCGAATATGGCTACGCGAGAATTTAAACATACCTTCAACCAATCTTACAAGTACAATAATAATGTGTATAAATACTCACGTTACAATTATAAAAATGTAAGTTATAAAAAATTTCATAATGATAATAACAGCAATACATGCCAAAAATTCATGGGGAAGAACAAGAAAAATGAGTAAAACTGCAATTATATATTTGTAAGCTTTAATGATTAAATTCGCATCTATATATTAAATTTGTTTTATTTGTTTATAAAATACCAAGCATGGCTTTTGAATAATTGTTTACAAACTTCTATAAATAACTAGTCAAGACTGTAAACTATTTTACCACCCAATACATATAACATCAAAATATACCTGAAAATAGATGGTTGTTAGTACATACCAATTATGGCCATAAAAATATTTTAAAATAGTAGAAGTATGAATGCATTCATGTTTAAATTTAGACTCATACCAATTTGATTTGAGATTGTTTCAATAGTATTAAAAATGGAATGCTCCAACAATTTACAGCGAAGTATACAGTAAGTAAGCCATCTAACTCAAAACAAAATTCTTTATTTACGCTTTTTTTTATAGTAATGGGTTAAATTGTTATATAACAATTAATAGTATTTAAACAATTTTTGCTTTACATTTTTATATACATAAACATATCAACGTGTTTGTACTTTGTGTCCCCAAGTATATTGTAAATAAGACATTGTATCTTTTTTAATAGAAATGTTACTCTGATATGTCTTCAGATATATCTTCTCTGATTTTTATTTTGTTCTTGACTGATCTTCGATTTGCATATGAGGAATCATTATGTTCTTTAATTATGCCTTTACCCTCTGTAGGTTTAGTTTTAGGTCTAGTATGAAACTTTTTTACTCTTTGACTGGTGGTATCCTCTTCTCTTACTTTTAATAATTTTTTTCCTCTACGCAATGTACGAGGGTGCGGTTCCGTCGCCGCCGCAACTTTATTTTCATCTTCAGATTGTATTTCTCGTTTTAAAGCACTTTTAAAAGTTTGGCCCCGTGTGGGTTCATGCAAAGAAAACGTAATTCTGTCGTGATGTATCTGTAATAATAAATTATTTAAACTGTAACGCATAATATTGTTTTTCTTTGTTAATGTAACAATATATTATAGATATTCATGGTATTATAATATTTTGTACAGCAATATCGTAGTACAAGATGACTCAAAAGAATGTTAACATTTAAAAAATCGATAAAAAATTAAACAGAGATTATTTAAAAAACGTTTATTATATTTTAAAATACACTTATTGGGAATTTATTTCTTGAAAATGATATCGTCCAAGTGTAAACCGTTGCGTTCAAGGCATTCAAGCTCTAAAATTTTCTATGACGGCTCGGCATGTATTATTCGTGATGACTGCCATTTCGTGACGGATATTTCCTTTTAATTGTGCCAAGGAAGTCGGTTTATTGGCATAAACTTTAGACGTATACCCACAGGAAAAAGTCAATAAGGGTTAAATCGTGTTTTCGTGGAGGTCAATTTATGTCATCTCTCCTGGATATCAATTTGCCAGGAAAAAAATTACGAACTCGTGGTGAACACCTGTTGGACGTGTGTGAAGTTGCTCCATTCTTCTGGAATCATGCTCTTTGGTTATTACCAGGTAAGTTTTGCAGTTCAGGCACGAAGAAGTTGTCTAACATCTCCACATAACGGTTCGAATTCACTGTAACTGTGCGTCCCTTTTCATCCTTAAAAAAGTAAGGGACGATAATCCCTCGCGCCGATATTCCAGCTCATACGGTCACTAGGCGAATGTAGAGATTTCTGATGTTTGTGTTTTGGATTGGTTGCATTCCAGTATCGGCAATTTTTTCTGTCTACACACGTCCATTGAGATAGAAATTAGCTTCATCCGAGAGGAATATGTTGGTCAACGTCGAAAAGCGTTCAATCATCTGATTTATGAAGTCAAGCCTCTGCCCAGCATCCTGAGACTTTAATTCTTGCACTGATTGAATTTTATAGGGGTGCAGGTTTAAATCTTTGTGTAAAATGCGGAACAACGACGATCTATGCACGTTTAAAGCATCAGCACGCTTCTGAATCGAAAGGTCTGGGTTGTCACGAACAGATTGTGAAACACTGTTCTCAAAGACTTTGGAGGTCCGGATTTTGATTTTTCCAGCGTTGAACCGGACTCTTCAAACTTTTTGACCCATTTATCAATGATTTTAGGGCTTGGCGCGTTATTTAAATGTCGAATATTGCAAAATTTTCTACGCCCTACTATCGCTGAATTACCGTTTTTGTAAAACTCGCGTACGAATCACGCACGGTCTTTCCCGAGAAACTCCATAGCGACTAAATTTCCAGAAGCTAGGCTACCGAATGACAAACCCCCCGCGCCCCTTAGAATAGTTGCGTTCACGCAATTACCAAAACAAATGTCACCTTTCTTTTGAGTAACCCAGTACATATAAAAACAATATAATTTTGCTTGTGTAATTCAAAAATGTATAGTATCGGTTTGGTTATTAGTGTTAAGATACTAGAGCATTATTGGAAATAACAAAAAGTAAAATAACTAGAATATACTTCAAACAAATATTTGGTCTTTACCAGTGAACATAATCTTTAAAGTATAGAATAAATAATGGATATAAAAATATTTTTAAAAGTATTATAAATATAAGATGATAACTGACCCGGTACTCTATGGTGATAAAACATTCCTCCTCGTC
Organism: Pharmacophagus antenor; assembly: GCA_018245475.1. Lineage (NCBI taxonomy): Eukaryota > Metazoa > Arthropoda > Insecta > Lepidoptera > Papilionidae > Pharmacophagus > Pharmacophagus antenor. The sequence continues at coordinate 6,685 of DWQX01003419.1, forward strand.
TTCACAAATTAGGGAATTAACGTCGGCAGGTTTTGCTGCGTTAGGTGGGCGGCGTCCAACTCGGAAAAATCGCCACAGAGAGCGTATCCGTGGACCACAAGCCCGGACCATTTCACTCACCTACCGAAAGCTCTGTATTATATAAAACCCAAACAAATTTTTGTCATATCATATTTTGGCGCTTACCACGTAAGATGGCGAAATAATTGATAGACTGTATTAATTTGTAAATCCTCACAAAAAATGGCGGTGTTTATGACATTTTATAGAAAAATATGCTGAATGTCAGTGGCATGAAAAAATATGCTTATATATATGATCATTTATTGAACAAATTCGCCAGTCAAACCCATTTCTTACGAAGGTATAATTTTCCGATTTCACTATCCGGGGTTGCTTTGTCGATAGGCAGACCCCGGGTTGCTCCCCAGGTATAAATGTAAAAATTATTAATTTATAAAGTGATAAAAATCTCATAGATATTTCAAGTATGTGAAAGATTGTCTACCTTCATTTGTTCTCCGCCATCGCAAATTCCATTACCATGGGGTTCTATGCCGAAACTGTTAATGCATGCGCGATCTTCGGGTAACAAAGAATCGATTTGAAATGCGCACTTTGGTGCACCATCCGTACGTTCCTGTTAAGTTCAATTTTTTTTTATTAATTCAGTGTTCATTAGACTTTACTAGAATGTTTCGTCCAATTATAATTTTCATACTAAAAAATAGAAAGTAAGACATTGTGAACCTACGTAGATTATTCCAATTGTTCTTAGATAAATATGAATGTTGAACGTAACTACATGAAATTACTTATCAGATTAAGTTCATTACATGTTAAATCAACTAATAGTAATAATTATCTCGCTAAAGCAGTCTGCACTGTAATTTAATGTATAAAACAACTTCCATGACAGTCAGGCTCGCAAGAAAAATAAGCCTATATATGAGCAGAAATCGTTTTTGACTATTTATTGAATTCGAATCGTAATGCGAGGTCATGAGTTATGAGAAATTGTGATGACTTCTTTTAACTTACCCAGCCTACTTCATCGCAGTGTTTAGGCTCATCGTAACAAATATAATAACTGGTCGCTTTTGAACCGTCGGTTCGTTTCTCCGTAGACCATGTGTACCAGTTTTCCCCAAATTTAAACATACTATTTATGTGAGCCTGCCGATATATCAACGGAAAGATCATTTCGTTTGGGTGCAACTGTCTGGAAGACTTTTCCGTTGTTGTAAGTTTCTCCTCTTCATATTCTACGGGCTTTTCCTCAAGGTGTCGGGAGTTTTTAAGAAATGGTAAAAGTGTTACTTCTCTCCTTTTACTCCATGACTCAGTACGAGTAGATTCCTCTTCCTCCACTCTAGAGTCTTCTGGTTCGGAATGCATTACTACTTTGACTTTGACTGAGTTTGCACACTGTAGCAAGCACACAAGTGTCACCAAACAACGTTTCATTTTCGTGGGTATTAGTGGTTTGAAGCGTGGAAATCTAGTTCTTGTTTGTGGAAGTTTTACGCGATAAAGGATGTTGACACTTTGTAAGTAACCGATAAGATGAAAGTTTATAAATAAAAGGACCATTCAAAACTGTAAAGAGCAGTGTTCACACTTTTTACTGCTTCTTTTTTTTTATTGTGTCGTTTCAAATAAGTCACTAATGAATTAAATTACCTAAAAATATTACATTTTTTCGTTCCGAAGTTATACAAAAACTAGTAGCATTTAAGCTCGAACGAGTAAGTAGAAATAATTTTATTTAAAGAAATGGAGTTAACCCTATCAGCCTTATTAGTACGGGATATGAGCTGGGTCTTGTACACATTTAATAAAATAATATAGATAATTATTATTTTATTAATTAGCGTATATTTATTAACTTCCTTTACTTAGTTTCGCTATGTTTTAATGTTCCAAGAACATTAAAAATATCCTGTTTTTGTAATATTTATGCGTGATAAACATAGGCTTAAAATCATTGTACACCAATCCAAATTTCAGTGTTTTTAATGTTAGAATATTTATTTATTCAAAAGCTTTAATACTCAATAGTTTTTACATATATCTAGTTCTTGAAATTAATATATTTTTTTTAATAAAGATGGAATGATCACTATACTTCTCTTAGCCAGTTGTGCCATATACAAGGTTTATAATAATGGAGGGTAATTTTTGAATAATTAATGCGCAATTAGATTAATTGCTTTTATTTGGATACAAAGATTTAAGAATATAAAATAAAAATACTGCATTTGGTATCAACTTCTTTTTTCTTCATAAAACTGATTAAGTAAATTAAGCATTTCGACAATTACACGTTTTAAATCTATAAAATAAAAATTAAAGCATATTTCTAGACTAATCATTAGTATTTTTTTATCTAAGTAGAAATTGTATAATCGTATAATACAAATAAAAAGCGAGTGAGTTTGGACCATTGTTAGGAATTAAAGTTTTCCATAGTGCTCATCAATACACATCAGCGTAAAGAATTCGTATTTACAAGACACATTCTAATGTGATATTTCATTTGTAGCATTAGGGGGTAAGATTAGCATCACTAAGGCAGAGAGGGTGTTTTATTGTACACAATTAATTAAAGTGACCTAACGTTACAATAAGTAATAATATTATTAGATTAGTTCGCGTCATCCTTAACGACTTTTACGTTAGTTGCATCATCTCGAAATAAGTCTAATTTAGAGGGTAGAAAGTATAATAAAAAAATAAGGCCAAATACATAAAATGTGAAATCATTACTGATAATCATTATAATCGTCCTATTTACTAATTAATTACGCTACTGTTTGTCGTTTACTCTAGCACGTTGGTTCCTTCGTGTGCACAAGTGATTAAATATCCCTACGTTGCAAATTTACTTGCTCGCTTAAAAGTACAATTAGTGCTAAAATTATTAGGCTCCTTAAATTAAGCCTATAGTTTCGGTCCACGACAGAGAGAATAAAATCTAGTGACATAAGCTTCCGCCCGAGGTGCGAACACGTCGGTGCTTCATATATATCGGAAAAATTCACACGCGAAGAGAGAGATGTGTACCGCCTATTCGCGCATTATATTGTCATAATATCTGCCAATACTAACTCCAACAAGTAGCGAACTACGGAAAATAGATAAATCTCAACTATCTTTAATACTTCTAATATTGATTTATAATAATAATTATTATTAAATAATTCATTCGATTCTAACGCATTTATGTCTAGTAGACTTATAATCATTTATATACGCATACTTTGTAATGTTATATAAGAAAATAAATGACTATCGAGTATGGTAACTCTTCCTCAAAAAAGTCAACATTAGTTAGTTGCATATATAGGAGCAAAAGAGAAGATCAAACCGCACATATCTATCATTTGTAGCTCAGTCGGACAAGGAATGCAGAAAACTGAACGTCTATTTACAATCTATCTATCATACACTGGCAACACGCATAACCCTGTGATAGCTGTCTAGTTCGGAGTTTCATTGTTATTCGACTGCACAGCGACACAGGGTGTAGATTCACCTTCACAAAATCAACTAACTACATTAACGAGCCTCTTAAATAAATGTTGAATTGAATTTGATGATGAGTTATTTGTAATAACAAACCCACCATCACACAACGAGATATTAAAATTACAGCTGTTGCGCGATACAGTTCGTTATCGAACCATTCATTGCTTTAATCGAGAATCAGTCTGTAAAGGAGATCAATTTCGCTAATATCGCGTTGAACAAAATGAGAGCAGTTCATAACGGTAAGCTATAAACATTGTATATATTTACGACATCAGACCTTACGGAAGCAACACTGCCAGTCACTCGCATACACATATGCGACGTGCGTTGGGAAGCCATAGGGAAGCGCATGTATAGGGGGCGCGGGAGAGCTTAAAATAAACTACTTTCCTAAAATTCGACGTGAAAACATCAAGAGATAACTATGAAGAACTCTATACGTGTAAAGGCGCGTTCACAAAGTAAAGCGTGCAAAATGTGAGCAAGGGATAAATTCGTGTCACGTAATCACATTTAGTTGGTCGTCAATATATTATGAGCCCTAATTTCGCCAAAAGTGAAATAGCACAACGCTTTCTATTCATTAAAACATAACACCCCCGCGGACGAGTCTGTAAATCGTTATAAATAGACAATAATTGTACACACGAACTTAGATGATTATATGTCAATTCCATTAGAGGCTATCAAATGGAATTTATATTACAATAGCCATATAAATAAGTATTACAAGATCTTTTCTATCACACTATCGGAAGTATATAACTACATTATAATATTACACTAATGATCCATATTGTTTTTTTAGGGGTTATTTATTGCATAAATATTCATTTAAATTGACTAATTTCACATAAATATTATAAAATAATATATTTTATATAACTCTTTTTTCATGACATTTATTTATATTAATACTGTCACATATAATTTCATATTTTAATTGAAAACTATATTTATTGCGAACATTTCTGGATTATGATGTATATTTCGTATTGTCGGATATAACGTATCATTATAATTAATACACCAATAGTAAACATTATCTATATTATAAATACGGTTTCATCACATTTTCACGAATCATAAGAGCATGTGGGGAATATTTTCACGTCGATTATTATACATAAGTACATTACTAATTTGCTTCCGTAGGGCTGATGTCTTTATTGTGTGCTGAGACAACATTAGTCCGGAGCAAAAGTAGAGTATTGCCTGTTGCTTAATAAAATATTGTTGTTGCTTCACTTTGCACTTCGTAGTCTTGCTATTTTACATTTTGTATTGTGACTATAAATACGAATATTGATAAAGTTATAAAAGTATTAATTTCAATTTCTTTTCAATTTAAAATTTCACTTATAGAACTTATTTAATATTGATATGTCAGAGCTTTTGCAATGATGTGTATAAAAAGCATAACACCGATAACTGGGTTGTCATATAAAAAATTCACTGAATCTTGATATAATTTGAATCACAGCTTTGTGCATAGAAATATATGGTTAAGGTGTAAAACTCATCTGTTCCAAGATTTTAAGCTGTTGTCTTTATAGTCACCTAATAGATATATTGAGAAATTTTGTTCAAAAACTACTACAAACATGTTATCACTTTACACGAAGAAGTAAGTGATAATGGAAAGTTTAAATCGTGTGATGCAGACAAATACTCATTCGAGAGTGAAGTCCATACTTAAAACCTGGTCACTTGATAGTGATTTTTGTCTTGTATGAAGCAACTGCAACGCTCGCAATAGTTTTTACCCTTGCCCCGGGCAGGTTGCTAGTAAGCTGTACACGGGAGAGGCGCGCGCGCGCCGCGCCTGCATCACGTGCCTGGGTAGCTCAGGGCCTTGCGCTGCAGAAACAAGTGTATCTCAGCAAACGCCGGCCGCTCGTGCTCGTCGCGCCTCCAGCACTCGCACATCAGCTCGTACAGGTCACGAGGCAGTCCCGGCGATCGGTCTATACGCTCGAACAACCCATCGTCGGCCTGCTGATGCGACAAGTTCTCCAACACCTGATAATAAAGTCGCACGTAAATGTGAAATAATGAAAAGTTCATAGCCACTATGTGTATTATCTACATGAAGTACCTATTGGGAGAGAAACTGCGTGCTGTAAGATAGCGGAGGCTAAAGTCAGAAGGCATAATATCCATTATCTTTGTCAAAAAATTCGAATAAAGATTAATTATTGTTATTATGGTTGCTATAATTTTAACAGTAGATTCAACATTACATTACAACGCTACAAACGGAGACGCTTTCGCTCACTACCGCAGTGCATGTGTGATATGCCTGCAGTAAAATAAAAAGGCTGACCTCATTATCGTTGAGATGTTCATACGGCCTCCTTCTGCACAACGTGAACACTTCGTGCAGCGTGACTGCGAACGCCCACACGTCACTCTTGGTGGTATAATGTCCGCGCAGAACCGACTCCCAGGCCGCCCAGCGCAGCGGTAGCGGTACCCGCCCTTCCGCTTTGTAATAGTCGCAGGCGTACGCTTCGTTGTCCGTACCGAAATCGCTTATCTTTACCTGATACCCTTTGCCAATGAGACAATTTCTGAAAACGAAAAACCTATTTACGTTTCATATAATGCGAAGCCGTGTGATAGCGGATTTAGAATTCTAACACCCCTTTTCTTCTCGTTAGAGGCGACAAAGGGAATATCAAAAATACCAGATCAACATTCAAATCCGATATATGGCGGGATATCAATGGTTCCAAAAGTCTATCATAAATGTTATCAAGTGGCGGGCAACGTCTATGGTAGTGCATTCGTCTTTTCGTCGTCTATACTCCAGAACTTGAAGACAAAAGTTTTCAACTAGTTCATATTACTTTGTGGCGGTACCATAATTATGCCAGCATTACCATGTTTGCAACAACTTTCATTATCTCGTTAGGATCGACATTGTTTATTACATATATTTTAATGTAGTCGCTAAGTGAAAAACCCTTTCCTGCAATATCATTTACAACTTTTGCAACATCGTAGAGGATTACGATTTAAGTTACGCCGTGTCTGTTTCCAATTGTCATCGTCGCTCAACTTGTTCCATTCAAGCAGAACATTAGCGATTTGGTATTTACAGTCAAAGTGGTGCCATAACGCTCGGCGACCTGCTATCTACACAAGACGAGAGAACCTTCGCTAAAACATATACTCACTTAAGGGGTCGAAACTTAGACACTTACGATTGGACTACTTCATAAGCTCGGTCACTCAGAAAATGACGGAAACGACTGTGCTCGGCGCTTCTTTGATGGATAAGATTCGCAATGAAATGATCTGCTATAAGACCATGTTTGTAGCCTTTCACATCTACAAAGTTTGGTGGTGACATGTACCGCAAAACTGATCACGGATAGAGATGTATCTTAGAGTGGAGATCGCGTATAAGTAAATGAAGTGCTGGACACTCCTTGACAAAATTGCGCGACGATCTGCTCAAGACAGATGGCAGCAATTGTATGCGTATAGTCGAAGACTGGACTACGCAGTGTTCCTTGGATAACCCCTATGTCCAGCAATGGATTACCGCAGGCTGATGATGATGAAACATTGCGAAGGGAGTGTATTCTATTCATCATTAAGGGTGAGATCGAGTGCTAATATATATTGATTATTAACACTCTTCAAGTAATATTGAATTGTAGAAGAAAAGAAGAACAATTTATTATTCATTTAATTTAATGCCTAACATTTCTGTGCTTTCAATATTAATGTTGTAATAAGGCATGGTGGTCAACTACGTTGAATAAATATATCTATTTTATTCTCTAAGTACGCTATAAAGATGTAAGCAAACCTTGTAGCCAGATCCCTATGCACGAAGTTAAATGATTCTAAATACTGCATTCCAGCTGCAATCTGTGTGACGATGTGGAGTAAGGTTTGCGTTGACGGGGGAGGGGCAGTCCTCAAGAACGCACACAGATCGCCCAACTCCAAATACTCCAAAATGACAGCGAGTGGTGGGGTCCGGCACGCACCAAGCACCCGCGCGAGGTACGGAGACGACAGCGCGGCCAGTATGCGCACGTCACGTTCAAACTCTTCCCTGCATGTACACAATGAACGGTAAACAAGAAAAAAAAAACAATTACAAAGATAATAATAAAACATGAACTTGGGGAATTCTTGCAGATTCGTACAAACTACCATCGTAGACTACATCTTCACTTACCATTAGATCATACGCTTATCTGTGTATTAAAAAATGTCACAAAATAAATTTGTAAATAACTTATTAAATTTCAATGATCCGTGAATTACGATAAAATCCAAAAATAGGGGTCGGAACTCAAATCAAATGATATTAGTCGCTGTTACAACTATTACAACTTCATGTGACTCGGTCCGCGGTTCGCCCCCACCACACCTGATTCATAGAGTCGAGCAATGACACCTTAATTCCGCGCCGACATATATAAGATCATTTATTAAATAGGAGAAAGATGAAAAAGAAAATTTGAAAATAAAAATGTAATTACAAGTACGTCGTACATGAAATACCTGTCCTTGGGCGAAGCGTCGTGGCAGAGAAATTTCACAGCAACAAGTCGTTTCTCAGACGTAACCGACCCGTTGTACTCAGGCACGCCATCTGCTTCCGCTACATATACCTAGTAATTTGTTATTTTATTATATCGAATATGAGCTAACACTTCATCTCAATTGATACTTGGTGTTAAGAGAAGAAGCAACAATGATGGTGTAGATAGTGAAGCGTGGTCCCCCAGATTTCTCTAGTTATACAGGTATGAGCTGTTGAGGCGGCAGTTTCGACCTCCGTGTTATAAAGCAAGCAGTAAGACATTGCGCCATGGTGGCAGTATGAGATACATGTACATTACATATAGCTCATTTATTTAATAAGGCTAAAAAGTAAACGGATACACTTGGTAGGTAGTATTCTATACTAGCCACGAGGTACGAATATGTACTCTACACGTACAAAATTTGTATATTGGGTTTTCTCCATATAAGTGGTTAATATACAGAGGTTTCGTTTGTAGTTTTATGTAGAATTTTGACAGATAAATATACAAGTAAAGTAGATTAATAAAGTAGATTTTACTGTAAATTCTTAATGAAAATTCGATAATCATTTGACGGTTAAATAGGGTATTTATGTATCACTTACCGTACCAAACGCACCCTCTGCTAATTTTGATATCATTCTGAGTCTGTGACGCGGGAATTCGATGACATTTGTTAACTCAAGACGTCGTTTGAGATCGATTAATACCTCCTGTTGACTGTGTGACTGTGGAACAAGCATATTATTACAGAAACAGAATGAGTAATTTTTATGTAGTGCGTTAATTGTAGGAAAAAGTTTATAGTCTTAGAAATTGTTTTTATGTACATTTTGTTTGTTTGAATCAACAGAGATCTAAGTTACTTTTTGTACGGCATCAAACAGTGTTCATCATGACTTTACGTGGGCTGTGAGGGTAAGTTTCTTCTATCTACAGCACTTCTTAAAACAGAAACAAGATAATCTTTGAACACTACTGTTTTATATTTGAAATGGTTTCCTGTAAGAGAGACAACCAATGAGGGCTTGGTTATTCAGAGTTCCAGAATCGCGTGTTCACGTAAATGTGTGTTAATCTCTTAGACAAAACGCGCCACGAAATTTGCTTGCTCTACTGACTAACTTACCGTTAGAATTGATTTAACGTTTTCATATGTCAAGCATATTTTTTGGCATTCAACATATATAATACTACACATAGTTGGGAAATAAAGGCTTTGTTTTGCTATTGCAGTGTGAGGTTATGGATTGTTGCCTTTGTTGAACGCTGTCGAATAGAGAGACAGCCACATGTTACTTACAGTTGTGCCTAAGATGTTAGTATTGGGTCGTGCGACTCACCCTGGCACTGTGCTTGGAGCGTATGGAGGCCGGAGCGGAGCGTCGCGTGCCCAGTCCGAGCTCCAAGTCGCAGTCACGTTCGCCGATCGGTTCAGTGACACGCCCGGAGAGACTGTCCGCGAGCCGCCGTTTCGTCAACAACGGTGCGCAACTCAGCTCTGGCACGGCATAGTCGTAATTTGAACTGTCTGCGGACGCAACAATCTCTTATGTAATATATTTTAAGAAAGCGTTGTACGTTATGTTTAAAGATCTTGGAAGTTTAAAAATGTATTTATTTACCTGACAAAGCCGTGTTAGAGTCCTTAACAAAGTCCTTCATCTCGAGCAAAACCGTGCTGTAACTAAAATATGGCGCGCATTTAAATGCCTGATATGGCTCTTGATATTCGTCAGACTTAACATCTAAGGCGCAGTCCAACACCATTTTGTTGTCAGGTAGCATCGAAGTCCCGCACGGATTATACGTGTCGGCGACACTCCGCTTCTGGGAAATTGTGGTTTTAGCCAATGGTGACGCGAAGCACTTTCTGTGCTTATGTCTGTGAACTATAAGAAATATAGCGACTCCCAACAGTATAACTAGGGCAGTTAACACACCCACCACTATAGCCATGTACAGTGGATCTTCTTGATGCGCGGTTGAAATTGGCATATCTTTATTTGTGCTTTTCTTCGATTTTTCCTTTCCACCGGGTGATTTTTGGTTTTCTGGTGTATAATTGCCTTGAGCGACATCTGAAAAGAAATTGATTAAAAAGTTTAGTAAAATAATAATAATATTGTTATTTTTGCTTTTCTTATTATATCGTCGACATGCCTTAATAATCGGTTAAATATTTGTGAATCATCACATATATTAATTATGGAAATCATTTTTGTATGAGCGATAAAAGTAATGAAAAAATGTAAATAAAATAAAAGTAAAAGTAATGATAAAAGTAATGTAAATGAGTGAAATTTGCGACCATAAAACGAACCCACTCACCTGAATCAAACACCACTTCACTAATCAGTATCCAGCTGGCCGCAAAACGTAACTCAATCCGCACCCACCTCCCGATGCGATGATGCAGTTTTATGCTGACGTTACGCGAGCTCTCAAAAATACTGTTCTCCACGTATGTGTAACGGATGGGGTCGTCTTGAAAGTGGCGACCACCAATTGAGAATGAGATTATCGCCTCGGAGAAAATCTGAAAATGAAATTATATAATTTTAGTGATTGAGAAATGGAAACCAAATAATATTACAATATAACCTTCCAAAAGTTTCAAGGACTTGTGGGAAATATTTGTATATAATTATTTAATTTTTACCTGGACATCTCGCATAAATCTGTTGTTGCAATATAGATGTACAGCGCTAAATTCCCGTACTTTATCGAATTCGAAAATTATAACGGGTGGATTAGGTCTAGCCTCTTTCTTCCAACCGACCCAGGCTGAATTTCGGGACGCTTCGCGAATCTCGTCGCCACCATACTGCCCGTCAACCAACTGACCCAATCCGCCTTTAAGTTCATCCCCCCATTGGCCATCGTAAATGATGTCTGTCAACTCTATTCCATTAGAACGCTTGTCTCCTTTCGGCATTGAGTATGAGACTATTCCCACTGTTAATAAATAAAACAATTTACTTATGTGTTACAAATAATTTCATTATGATTAAAGAGTGCAGTAATAATAAATAACAAATAAAATCGTCGGTACATGTTTGTTTTAAATTTTAATACAAGTAAAATTAAAACATTTTTATATTATATTATTATTG
>DWQX01003420.1:0-17887 GCA_018245475.1 Pharmacophagus antenor
TGGATTCGGTGAAGTTTGCGCTGTTAGTCTTATTGACGACTATTACAGCTTCATCGAAACTGGCTCGCGAATCCGATCGAATCCTATGTGTGTCCACTTTTTGCACAAGCCGGCCTATATATACCCCCTTTGCAACAAAGCGTTTCTTTGTTAAAATCAATTACAACTCCATTATTATAAACAATAATAGATTTATTACTTATTTATAACTTAATGTTAACAATTATTATTTTACATAATTTCTAATAATTAATTTACAAATATAAATTATATTTAGATAAAACAAACATTACTATCCGTTGCAAAAAGCGTTACCGACCATTTCACAAAATTTTCAATAATAATATTAAATATTAACATTTTGATTCAGAATTTATATAATTAAATTGATGAATAATAAAATGCACAGTTTTACATGACAAAATAAACAAATCGTTATAAATTAGACATTAAATGATTTAAAAACTATTTGTCAAACAGTGCTTACAGACTATTGACATTGGCAAATAAAGATATCTATATTTACAAATATCTATTTACATTTAATATTAAAACATTTAAATATAAAGTAATAATTTAAAACAAAAGAGAAAAACAAATTTAATTTTTTAACATGTAATTGATGGCCATGTGCGCACACATTAGTAAATCTAATTGCCGATAGATGGCACAGAAATACTTGCGCCCATATAAGCAACATTGGCAATTTCATACAAATGTAGTTTTATTCAATAAACAAGTGGCTCTCAAATTTTGTCAATATGGCAAAGAAATAGCCAAATTTTAACAATCCTTCTCTGGCGGCTGAGATCACACACGAGAGCTGTATTCTCATTTTTCCATTTTCACTGTCTATAAAGCAAAACTAAAATTTTATATTACCTTTGTATTAAAATATTATTGACGAAGTTGAGGTGGCATAATTATAACTACTATTTACAATAAACCTTCTTTGAAAGTGCTTTGTGCTATCAAAACTTTTATTTTGCAATTTTGATAGACACAACAGTGACGTCATTAATTAGTATAAATTATTTAACATTGTAATCCTTATTCTTACATTGAATTACGGAGAAAAATTTTAAATTTAATATCAGTGTAAGGTAAAAACAAATTATTATTTTCATCTTTACTATTGTAGAATATTGAAATTAAAGATGTGGTCAATTATTTTCTTTACATAGCAATGGCGTATAGAAGAAGAATTATGTGTTTTCTTAAAAAAAATTAAATTGTATTGAAAAGAAAAAGGCCACGAAATAATCTACGAAAACGATTGAACAGGTAAACATTGCCGATTCACAACACGATCGCCGGGAACATGGAGCACATCGATTGCCTTATTAGCTAATCGGTAAATTCAGTTACATCCAAAAAATATACTCTTAATAATAATTGAAAAAGAGCCCAAAATTTTACAATTCCACAAGCTGTTAGTAAACACATAACAGTTTGGAAAATTAACAAACTATTATGAATTTACTAGAATTGTCTTGTCATTTTTTAAAAAATACGTCTTCAATAAAACGTAAGTACATTTATTAAGATTTAACGAGCATGCTCTTCAATTTCAATGCACCACTTAACACTTATTATCCTCCAGCTTTAAATAGACTCATATTCTCTGTCTATCTATTTGATCTGTCTCGATTTATTTCATTGGTAATAATCCACTTTCGTATTCTCACAGCAAAGTTGACAAATCGAATACGTAGGTCTCCTAGCGCCTGTTTCATGCTATGAATATATTATTCTGTTTGTCACGTAATAATACACCCGGTATCTAATCTGACTTAAAAGGTCTTAATTATGTTTGTCCTACCTGATGGAACATGGTAAGAATTTTACGGTCTTAAATTATACGATAATGTTAAATTACACTTTTGTCAAAGTCAAAAGCATGAAATCTAACATACAAATAAACATTACACAATATTGGAAGTTAAATAAACAATAGTTAATTACAAAGATCTTTATTACGATGACCCTAGTGCGTAATCATTACGTTTTATTTAGAGTCAGAGAGCCTCCATGTTGCTAGGCAGTCGATTAACCGCTATGACACAAAGATATTAAAAAACAATTATAGTCTTCCCATAAATGAATACAAACAATGAATTGAAAAAAATTAACGATGACATAAAATTTATCACCTGATCACCGCTGTAAACCTTACCAAACGATTTTATTTTTATTTTAAAGCCATCATGCGTTGTAATCAAATTAACATTCTGGTAAATTGAATGATACCATGATGTATAGAATATTCCCAACATTGTTCCATTAAAAGAGTTTTAAATTTTAGTTATTACATATTAATTAGTACATAATACTTCAGTAGTCCTAAAAAGACGAATTATAATGTTAAGTATTGTTTAGGTTTCCCTTATTTTATGATTGTATTATCTACGAGAAACTTTTATATTTTGTCCACGTCACTCCTTCGCAGCATAGAAATTCTTAGTAATACAGAGTCGTAACTTGACGTGAATATAGATAATCAAGACGCAAATAATAACAATTAAGAGTGATTCCATACATTCAATTAAAAGTGAAGTTTTGGTGTAATTTTTATTTAGTGTATATAGATATTGCCTTTCTACGTAAATCATTACACAGTTGCAGCTGTGCTACTGGTTTCTCTTTGTTAAACTGTCAAATCTCTATGTGACACGACTCAAATTTGTTCCTTATGGTTCTACTTAGTGAAAACAAAGAAAATTGTTCTCGAGAGAATTAATTTGAACATACTTTTTATCGTTTTTAAGACTTGCCATATAGTACCATAAGCTTTTATATTTTCAGAGTAATAGACCATAGAAAATTTTCTCTACTATACTAAGTCCTAGGTACAAAAACATAAAATGTAAAGGACAAAGTCGCAGAGATTATTAAATTTTAATATATTTTCCGATGACTGCGATAGTTGTGCCAGAGTGCAGACTTACTTCGTCCATGATTCCGAGTTAGCAAATAGACTTTCAACTTCTTAGCTATCTGCGTATCGCCTGCACTCGACTTAAATTAGATTTTCCTGTTCAATATAACTTGCTGAATTTTGGAAATTTTTAAATAAAATTTTTGTTAATTCATAAGTGAACATTAAAATATCTTGGAAAATAATAAAATTATAAGTTTTCAATTTTCACTATTATGTAGAAAACAACTTTTGACTGCCTCCGTGGCGCTGTGGTTTACCCGCTTGCTTTATAACTCGGACTTTTCCAGTTCGATTCCCGGGCCACAAAAACAGTGGCGTCTAGATGGTGATGGTAAAATTTTTCGAACCCACCTAGCTAGCTACCATCCTCAATGTCAATCTGCCACCATAACAACGTTGCTGTGTTCGAGCAGCTATATATGTGAGTGCCAGATGTATTCTGAGCGAATGCGCTTCACCATCTACGGCTCATTATCACTTAACATCAAATGAAATTGAGGCCATATGTTAGCCTATTACAGATAAGTAATATAAAAAAACGATAGTAAAAAATGCATCATTTACCTGATAACTTACAATTATTAAAGTTTATTTACAGATTCAACTTATTAATCGTGTTTATTTCTATAGTAGTTAATATTGCCGCCAAGCGGACAATATGTTTATTACACTGGTTTTTCTCTATTCTGGTTCAGTGGGCTGGTTTATAGTATAACTTAAATGACAATATTTGCCATTGACAAACCTAAAATAAAATACAATTTGTCAAAAATAACACAATTTGAAAGGAACCTAATATTTCTCAAGGGACAAAAACCCATGCAATACATCCCCATTGTTAGAAAACAAACCATTTTCAAATCTTGTTTGCTATAACATAAATAACCAAATTAGTATATAAATTAATATTTTAAGCCACAACGAAAATAATCTTAAAACACTCCTTATTCACACCAACTTATAGATTTTCATTTATAATCTTAGTCTTAATTGTGGTTAAATTATTTTTAAGAAGTATTAGACAATTTAGATAAAACTTGAGATTAATTAACTAAAACTTTAATCTTATGACCTTTAAATTAACTTTATGATTGTGGATAACGAAACTTGAGAAAGTTTCTCTAACATATAAAATATTTGTGATTATATCTTTGTTTTATTGTAAGAGCAAAAGAAAAGATGCGGTCTTGCTTAAAATTTAACTACTTAATATATAATAAAGATAGACAAAACTGAAAATCAAGTGCAATTGCTTGACATGTATTAATTTATGTTATTTATTAAACACATAATAATATCGAGAGTATTTAAAAAACTTAAAACAATGAGACAAATATTTCAAAATTACATTACATTTTAGTCTCTTTCGCTTAATGTAGGTATACACAGATACAAAAATCAATAAATTAACGTATATGTGTAATAGTACGATCATCCGTACAGAGCAATAGAGACAGGATACGCGACACGAATTAATACTGCCGCGATTCGCCCAGTACTCGGACAGATTAACGACAAACGTTACCGTAAAATGTTAAGATATTACATTCTGTACTCGGAAAATATTAAGCGAAATTTTCGTACTATATACTATATAATATAACTTTCTATTATAATCGATGATCGGTAAATCAAAATGAATCTTATTAATAATATGTAAGTACTGACACAAAAAGTTCTTCTAAAATGTACTCTACAAAGATTTACGTATTTCTATAAAAATTATGAATATTGTACATGTGACTTACATAACCTTATTTCATTGTGCTCACCGTCGTATTTACATACACGATATAAAGATTTAATACAATGCTATTTGTAAACCTTAACAAAATTTATAATAATTATTTACAAAATAAATCTTAATATTCTTAGCACATTTTTATTCTTCCAACATATGTGTCAAATAATAAAACCCTCCACAAGTTTTATGAATCGTCTACAAACTGCCAATACAAATACTTCAGTGGAATACAAATATTACAGAAAACAATCGCGAAGATACTCGCTATTATGATCAGTCTCTATTGTGAGAAGGAACAAAGGTTATACGTAATAAATTTCAAGTTTACTTTTCAATTTTGTGTTTCAAAGTTGAGTCGTAGAAAATCTAGCATTGAAATCAAGGTGTCAAGAATCAGACTAAACCTGTCGCCTCCAACAGTAGTAGCGGCTGCAATTGCTGTGAGAAGTAACGCTCGAATAGCACTGCTCTTTTTCTTTAAAACCTTCTCGAACCATAAGGAAAGCGGCGAGCGAGGACGGAAATAGGTCGTCCTTATTCAGATATAAAAAAATAAAAGCGTCGGTGCGAATCCGACGTAACCTAGCACCGAGAAGGCAAGTGTAAGGCATTTCACCATCTAAGCAAAAACATAACATTGCGATATGATTATAAGTGATACGCTTACAATATGGTAAATTTTAAAAATCTTGTTAATAAAAATAAAAATTCATCTTATATATTTAGCAATTAAGTACATAGTTCATAATCAATCCAAATCCGCATAAAGTTTTTGAAGCATTATTTCGAAATTGAATTACTGTTGGAACAAATTTCAATAAAACCATAGTACGTAAACTTAACACGGAAGTAGATAATGTTTTATCAACCAAGGATATGAATGGATGAAAGGATGTAAATGGGATACATCTTTACAATTCTAAAACCAACCAGTCACATGAAAATCAATTTTTTTACATGTTTTAGTAAGGCTGATTATTAGAAATTAATTATGATGTGTTTCACACTTAGCGTCGTTCATAAGACCTTATTATATATTCACACTTAGCGTCGTTCATGAGACCTTATTATATTGTAGAAGAAAGTAATATTCCACCTTACGTCGACGAATACAATTTATCGCGACATAATCTAACAACAGTAAAAAATGCAAAATATAATTAAAAAGTCAAAACTTTTCTGAAGTAGAGTTTTATTTTCACAGTCAAAATGAAAAAAAAATTTACCACGTAATTAGGAATTGTTTCATTTTCCTCTCTTGAATAAAATCCAATATGTATTTTAATATCAACGTTTTTATTTAATAAGTTTAAAATGATGTATGCTGATATCTCTGAAAACTTTTTATGTTCTAAATGTAAAAAAGTATCAACAAAAGAAATAAATTAATAGTTATAATTTTTTTTCCGTATTACTTAACTGATTTGGCTTATTCATTGCTGCTTCAAGAAACCGTTTTTCTAATATTTTTACAAAAAGTGAAGAACGTATTATCCTTTGTTATACTTTACTCTTGCCTGCATATACAACAATCCGTTTTAACACCAACCCTGGAAAATATCTTATAACTTTAGAATAAATCTTATATTTTAAAGTTTAACTGTCTATCGTTCGAACCCGGGGCCACAAAATTTGGTGGAGTTTGGATAATGTAAAGTTTTTCGTACCCGCACGGCTAACTACCATTCTTAATGTCAATCCGGAAATTGAACATTAAGTAGTGGTATTATGTTAGTTTAATGTATTTCGTACTTGTTTTTGCTAAAATATAATAATATCGTTTATATAATAATTATAAACAACTTATGGCTGAATGTTGTAATAAACTCATAAATATGTAAATAACAAAGCCGCATAAAAAGTTAGAGACCCATAATTAATAGTCAGATCGCCTCAAGTTATTCACACTTATATTATTAAATGACTAAATCTCCATTTTTAATTCTTTTGTAACTTAAACTGAGTTTAAAACATTTCAAAAGTGAAGATTAAAGCAAAATATATTTTATTGCTTTTAATAATCTGCTGTGTTACTATGGATTTTTATAAATACACAGATCGATAATAAATGTTTACCTTTCACTATCAGAAGACTTATTTTTAAGATAATATTATATTGAAACACTTCTTTAATTTTCCGATATTGTTATATCAACTTTATACCTATTTATTGAATAAAACCTAACTATTATAGGATAATTTTCTTTGCGTTGTTATTTATCATTTAAAATTTTAAATCACATTTCACAAAAACAAAAATGACAATCCTTAAATAGCTGAACGTTAATGTCCATAAACATACATGTACATAAACATAAACATACGTGTAGTTATAGAATTTTCTTCATAAAAAAAATTACACATGTCAAAGTTGATGCAAGCTTTTGTGAGCGATTGTATAAGATGAAAACACCGCACTATTTATGTCATTAAGTTATATATTGTATTTTTAAATTATTTTATAACTGTTTAGATAAATTTTTATTATACATTACAATCTCGTAAGAAAACCGATGTACTTAGAAGTATGTAATTGTACAGATACAATTCGAAATAACATTTTATATTGATACAATAAAAACTCACTTTCAACTACAAACAATCAGAAGGCGTTACTCCTTATTTCACACAGACATAATAAGAATTTTCATTTCATTATTCTCAGCAAATTGACAATTTGTCTTAATGTAATTAAAATCAGGGACATAAGTAGTCTTAATATTAAATATATATTTGAAACTGCTTAAAATAGTGCCTATAATAACAATGCTGTTTCATACAATTTTGATCATTTCTAATTACTATTTCGTCTACGACATAGAATGGACATAATTTGCAATATGAACTATTTTTTGACACACATAGACTGCGTTCGCCTAATAATTCACCTAATTTCCAGTAACAATGTGTATTTAGAAGAACGCATGCTTATTAACAATTATATTATTACAATTAGAAATTAATATCATTGCTATGGCTCTTTGAGGTAATATTGTACATAGAGAATAAAGAACCTTTTTTGCGCTCTAAATTTCCATAACTCTCAGTGTTAACTATCAACGAGACTGGTGCTAATTAAAGTACCCGTCAGCTCAACGAAATAATTGAATCAGATCCACGTCATTGGCCACAACGCAATGTTAATTGTAACATTGCCTATTTGTAATTGGTTATACGCCTAGTACAGAATATGTTACCCAATAGCTAATCTATGCTCAGATATAAGATATCAATATAAATAAAACTTCAATGAATATTTAAACATTATATGTTTGAGTTTTCTGAAGGTTTAACTTAAATGGAAGATATTAGTTACAGCCATATTTCGCGCTTATTATAAAAATATTGCAGTAGATATTCACGTTTTTGATTTCCATTGCTATAAAAGTTATTACTGAAGAAAGAAGAATGAATACACAGCATATAGTGTTATACTAAAACTGTTATTGTACTGATGAATAGCACTATTATCTAAGATAATATTCACAGTTGTAAAATTTTATTGTTGTACTAAAATGTTTATAGATAGAATAAAGTATACATTTTATGGGTTATTAACATAAATATTTATGAAAATATTGAACATTCGAAATTTTATTACACATACAAAAAAAAATAATAAAAATCTTTATTCATTAATTAAAATTAAATCACCAATAATGGTTCTTGAACCAGAGTTATAAAATAATAACTTGTAAATAAGAGCAAACCTCGTCAAACATCCATTTTGTGTCAAAATTACTATCAAATTAATTAACTGCCTCTATTTGTATACTGAATGCCACAAGGGCTGTAGTGACCGGCGCCACAAGGCAACTTAATATTCAAAACGTGTACAAACGTCAATGCGTTACGCGTTTTCATAATTACAGTCGTAAGTATTTATTAGTATAAAGTTATAATGAAGATCGTTCAAAAAGTAAGTTATATTTATACATGAAATAATATTTATTGTGTAATTTAAATTTCAACATGTTAAAATTTCTGTGCACAATTTTTATTATTATTATTTTATTATACGATTTATCGGGACTTATACTATTATGATAACATAAATACAGAAAATGAGTCTCTGTTTCACATTACGATTACACTACTAAATTAATTTTGATGACTTTCGTAATCTCGTTTACATATATTTATGTCACATTCTTATAAGCGTCTTTATAACTATCGGGTAGACGTCCTGCTACTATATTTGTCCTCAGATAAAGTTAAAATATCTCTTTTACACGTTTCAAAAATTCATGTAAGAAAATAGTGATAAACAGTATATAACTAAATATAAACATCGTGCTCTTGGTTAGCCTAATTTTTGACAACACTATTCTTTTACCACACCCTATGTATTTGATTCATTGCTTTTATCTTTTATCCCAATTTTTGATGTCCGCTAAAATTTATTCAGGTGGAAATGAAACTTGATAAAGGGAACTCCATTCACGAAAATCTCATTTCACCATTACGTATAATAATTCTTAAAAAACCATCCCATCGGCAAATCGGAATTGAAACCGAAGAAAAAGTTCAATAATTCTTTAACAATTTACTTCTTTTGTTTCGTGTTTAATTTAATACTTTTTATATTTTATAAAAGGTAGAATATTTTAATGAATTCTGCAAATATATTTAACAGAATTCGTTAAAAACTTTTTTGTTCGCGTGACATTGAACTGATACACTTACTATGTGGGTAATAATCATTCATGCCTATTCATACTATTCTCCTAGCAGTGTTTTCATTTTAGAGATTGTGAAATTTGTAGTGATAAAAAGTACTTTTTAAAAAAACTTTATTATTTCAGCTGAACATTGTATTTATTCCGGTTTTAAAATAATGTAATTCCTGAGATATAGCTTTAACTCCACAGAGTTCAGGAACAACAGGCTTCGATAATAAAAGTAATTTAAATTTAATTAATGTAAGACATTTAATTAAAAAAAAAATACCCTTTGCTCTTGAATATTTTTGTAGTTATCTTTTTTCTACGTTAGTGTGCGAAAGCGTTCCTGTAGTTTTGACCAATGGCGAAGAAAATGGACACCGTGGGGTTTTTAGCTGGTAAGAGTCCGGTATAATTCTTCTACTGCTCCCGCAGCGGAAGAATATCCAATGTAGGATTTCGCCACGAAGAAAAAAAAAAGGGTCATCTTTTTAGTCTTAATTTATTTGATGTTATCGTTTATTCTGTACTGATATAGTTACTATCGTACCTTAATCTTTGTTTAATACCACGAAGTACGAAAGAAATTATTAATATTTATTTTGCACCGCTTTAAAAATCCTTCTGCACTTAGATATAAGCGCGCTTAATATTGTCAAAAAAACTTCAGTGCTATATATGTAAAAATTAAATTTTTTTATCATTGACTCTTTTTTCGCTTCTTTATTTACACATTCTTCCAAAAATCTTACTATGTTATTATAATCGGTTACATGGTTATCTAAAGTAATACATATTTCTTAAATAATTAATCGTTTGAAGTCTTAGTAAATTATATAGCAAAATATTTAAAATAAACCGAATAATATTGCTCCATTATTTTTAATTTGTATCTGTTTCAGGAGATTTCACATACAGAGATCTCTTTAAAATGCAACGAATCTCCTCATGGCAAGCGACATGTAGCATTTGTTTCAAATTCGAAATAAATTCCAGCAAAAGCTTTGTTACGCGTGGCGGTAAAAATCCGAAAGCTTGTTTTTAGTATTCTTGGTTTAAAATTTTGTCTATCAATTTTTTTCGACCATACATATATTCAGGTATAATCTCTGTGGGCAATTGCTCTCGAGAACATTGATGAGTTAAACTTAACCACGCGGCTGGTAGAAGTTTCTTCTTTTATGGCGCCCAATTGTCAATATAAGAGTGCTGGTCTCCTTTGTAAAGGGGTTACAAGATGCTGCTAACGCTGGAGAGGTCGCAAATACATGCAAAAGCGTTCCCGTGACCCAGTCAAGAAAGCGGCGAAGAAGGAAAATCCTACGGGATTTAGTCAGTACAGGTCCGACATTACCTAAAGGCTTTCCGCCCATTTACAAACAAAAAAAATTGGTAATCGACTTGATATTAATGGAACGATGGAGTAAATTAAAACGCAACAAGATTTTTTTTTAATTAATATTTACTCAATTTTAAAGCTATCTTTTTGGATATCAGAATTGTTACCGTTGGGAAATAATATATTTTGAGAACACTGCTCAACCGAGTCGCAACTTTTGCTTGACAATTCCTCAATCTTACTTTGTTCATATGTACTAAGATTTATCAAAAATTGCAATTTTTCATTTGTTATATTACTATTTAAGTCTCTTTATTTTAAAGTACTTGAGAGATAAAGATCTAATTTTTTTTAATAATTGTGATTTAAGTATCATTATTTAAAATTGTTAAAGAATCATTGAAGGAACGATAGAAAAAGGCTAGAGAAAGTTAAAGGCTGTAAAGGATTACCAATCATTTTTAAGGATTCTTCTCTTAAAAATATTAATAAAACAACGCCTTTAATACCAAAAAAAAAGTGTTAAGTAATGACATAAATAATTCCAATTATATTAGAAACCCACATCCTACATCTTTTTTCGATCAAGATCTACGACAAATAATAAAATCTCAAAGTTTATGGATTGTCTACACAATGCCAATACAAGTATTTCAATAGAATACAAATACAATCGAGAAAACAATCGCAATGATATTTATTATTATGACGAATACAATTTGTTCGAAAAAAAATATAGTACATATTTCAATACATATCTACATTATTTCAATTAAATTCTTTGTTTTTAATTTCAATATTGTGAAAAACTATTATAACCTTTTGTATTAAAGTTGTCAAATTATATCTGTTATTAGTCAAATTCATTACATTCTATTCAACTAAAATGAGATACAAGTTATTTTATACTAACATTCACTGATTAAGAAAGTATACATATTTTTAAAAATGTCCACTTTGATTTCCCACAGCTGGGATTTGAAACCTCTTTCAAGAGGAGAAAGAGCCTTAATCCTCTACGTTACTCTAGTCTAGTAGTACAATAACATATAGATGTAAAATATAGAAAAGTATATAGATATGGAATGAAAATATTGTAAAATTACCTGTTCTTTACATTTGATAAATATTACGTATGTTAAATGTAAGTAAAATATACAGATGTTGAAGCACTATTAACATTCCATACCTGTTCAAATCCTACAGATTGAAAATTATTGAAAATTCTGTACGTGAAACTTCTGAGCTGACCGTCAAATTTAATATCCTTTGGGACCTAGTGGAGGAGAAAATATAATAAAATACTACATATTTTGTTGCACAAGTCATTGTATATAGTTTCTGTTTGTAAATTCGGCTAATTTATATATAAAATTATTTTTGTTCGTTATGTAATGTTCAGAAACTCATCGCTATCAGAGGTGCGTTATACTCTATTATACAACTACACATAGAAAGATTTAAAGTGACTACTAACGGTAGTCTATATCCTCTATGGGTTATATAGACCATTTTGTTTACTAAGTTTAAAGAATTTTTTGATTCAAAATCTTTGTTTCTTAATATTTAATCGTTAATAAAGAGGTTTTACGTGTTTGTAAAATTTAATTTATTAATTAATTTTTTTCCCATATTTGACCTGAATTTCTGTACACACTTTGTGTTCGTTTAATAATTTTTTCATTTCTTGCCCCGCTTGATTTTTAAAACAGTAATTCGATTGTAATGATAAATTTTCTGTTGAAATCAATATATTTTAAAATTGATGCCATAAAAGGTTTAAAGTCTAAAACAATAATAATAAATTAAATTAAATAAATTAGTATTAAAAAATACAAAACAATTATTTAATGACATTTGTTATTTTTTCTGCTTCTACTTCATCGATATTTTTATCACTTATATATAAAATTGTCGTCAAAAATGTATGACACAAAACATTTTGGTCATAGACGAGTATATTTTTGACATTAGTATACAGTACAAAAAAAAAGATTCGAATCATTATGAATTAATTATTAACAAGGCTCGTGTTAATTAAACGACCCGTCGGCTCATGGAATGAATGGATTTAGATTTATTTCCTTGTCATTACTTCTTTTTTAAGTGAAATTTATATATGATTGTAAAGTAAGTCAATTCTTATAACATGTTAGAGAATTTCTTTTACATCTTTATTTTTATCTTTTTAGCTAAAATATTTTTGGCTGTATTCAGGATTCGTTAATAGATTATTTTTACTTTCTGTTTATTATGTTTAACCTTTGTTAACATATAATCTGTCGAGGACAAGATTATTTTGCGACAGTTTTGTACACACAAAGCAGAAAGTCTATAAATATCAGATGTGAAAACTCCGTCATTCAGTCAGTGACGAGCGTAGGTTGTAATGGATGTGAGGAGAATAATGAGTCAGGACGTCGGAAAAAATTTAAAAATTGATCCAGTTACAAACAAATAACGAATGAAAAGGATTTCGTATAAAAGTGAAACAAATTTTACCAGTAGAATAAAATAGAAACCATTCGGTAATTAATTATCATTTTATTTTAAATTTTGAATTATTAAAGTTTCACATAACTATGTCTTGTACCAAAGCAGGTGATAAAATGACGAGTTAACCTCCTCGTCGAGTTTACGACCTCTAAAGTAATCAATTCTTAATAACAAAAATGTATATGAGTACCCCAAATTGTTGAACTTTATATCAGAGACTCTCTGCTTAAATATTTACTTACTTTACTGATTAAATACCCTTTTTTCGAAAAATTGTCAATAATTATTTAAATATTAACACTGTAATATATGTACAAATATGAAATAATATAATAATATGAAATAATATAATAATATGAAATAATACGTTTATTTTAAATACGTACGTTAATTGTTCATTATTAAACACTTCAAATTTCTAAGCCGTCTATGATATGCCACGAAAAACTTGGATAGTGTCATTTGTTATCTCACAATGGTATAAGAAGATCCCATTTGATATATTACATAATATCAAATGGGATTTTGTTCTGGCATACGTTTGTAAATATATCCTTATTCCCCTCATGAACAATCTAAATACAAGAGTTATAATAATTTTCCTAACGGAAATTTCTCATTATCAATCAATTAAGATTCTCGTTAAAGCTATTATCTAATGTAAAAGTCGACCGACTGTGAGAAAATACACCTACCTAGATAGTTCCACCAAAAAAACTATGCATGAAACAAATATTTTTTAATCAATTTATATACTCATCGTTAACTGTCTTAGAATATACACAAAATTATTTATAGAAAATACATATTTCATTCATCATTAGTCACTAAATATAATGACATTAAAATCTTTAATTGATAATGATTTATTGTCGATTCCCTTGAGAGGTGGTTAGTTCGTTGTCAGACTTCGAACAAAATTCTTTAAGCAAAGTTCTTAGTCTCATAAATTATCCTTGCTCAGTCGTTAACGCTGACTTCATTGACAATAAAAAAGCCTCGGTATCCTAATCTTTGACATGCGACAAATTTAACACTCCTCGTTTTTATTTTTGTCGTTAAATATAATGTCATGCTCTGTACCTTTTATTATCAAATAATTATGCATAAAGGTACATAAACCATAATTATCTTGGAAATAAATTAATTTAAATTTAACTTTTATTATAAAAATTATTAAATCAAAAATCGCAGGCACCGAATCATATTCTTTTTTAGTCTCTGATAATACTTGTTCATAAAAAACTTTTAATTAAAAAGAAAAAACAGGAAAGTAGATATTAAATGCACAAAACTGAATCATTAATTCTACAATTACGTTGCAACAAAATTATCTCATGTTTCAGAGAACTTGACTAAAACTTTTTTATTCTTGCGCTGACAATAAGCCCGCAAAGTTTCCCCGTTATGCGATAAGGATCATTTATGCATATACATTGGATTCTCTCAGCAAAATTGAATCTATTCCACTAAGGATCGAAATAAAGAATAACCGCAATATTTAATATGGTTTAATTTAAAAAACATCTTATATCAATTTAAA
Source organism: Pharmacophagus antenor (assembly GCA_018245475.1). NCBI lineage: Eukaryota > Metazoa > Arthropoda > Insecta > Lepidoptera > Papilionidae > Pharmacophagus > Pharmacophagus antenor. The sequence continues at coordinate 14,728 of DWQX01003420.1, forward strand.
GGGTCATATGTCATATGAACTTATGTAAATTTTATGTCTTTTTCAATTTAATATTTTAATATACCTAGAATCTCGCAGTGATTAGTCATTTATATTCTTTTCTCAAATTATAATACGGAAGGCATGAGTGGCGGTATACCAAACTACGAATCAAACAACAACTACATAAGTATAATTTACCTTCAACTAAATCTGTGACTGAAAATGACTTTACCAATCTAACCATCAGCATTTTCCAAATGCATATCCTTCTCTGGTTGCACTTGATACCATTCCAATCAGTTTTTTCCCATTTTATTTATATACGACCAAGGGAAATGCTTGGTTTCAACTTACGTACTAATTAGATGAAAATACGAGTAAAACAAAGTGAAAGCTGGAAACAAAACCGGTGCACATGCAGATGTGAAAAAACTTTACACAAATAAACAATTTATGTGAAAATTTTACAGAACATATTCTATTATATAACAGTATTTAACTTTAAACGACGGTGATAACTTGACTTAAAATAAAAACATTAGTTATATTGTTCAGAACAAAAACAAAAATCAATCAAATCAAAATTTAAAATTATAATAATAAAAAATAAATAATAAATGTTATTTAGAAATAACTATATGTTTTCCCCTAAACTAAAATAATACAGTTAGTCTAAATAAACGAGAGTCTAGAAATGAAACATATTTAATTTTAAAATAAAATAAATGTGTATTCTTTATATACACATCAGCTCAACTGGAAACATATCACGAATTTCGAATTGCTGTTGACAGAATTGGGCTGACGAGCTTATTCAAATTTCATATTTTCCGCTATAACATAAAATTTAACAATCATTATTACCATAAATGGAGTAATAAATTTATTTGATTATTTAAAATGTATCATCTTACTAAAGATTAAATTTCAAACACAACGTTTTTTAAAGAATTGAAATAGAATAGTGGATTAATTGCGTTCGCAACTCACAATAAAAATAGCAGGACTTGCTCGCTGTTATAGTGATAATCTAAAAAGTTCATTTAGTCTGTTTAAAATTATCATGGTGGTCTGTAATAAATAAGAATAACCCATTAAACTTTGAATGCATGCAGATTAAATTTTGCACCCGTGCTTAACGGAATCGTGAGCTGTGACTTAAAGTTACTCAATTACTGAAGATTGAATAATGAATCTAAATTCATAGTTTAATAATGCTCCTCGATACAACGACCGGCTGAAAGTTTTGAACTATGTTCTGGCTAAATTATGCCGAGGCCGCAAAATTTTCATTAATACATGAAACACTGTTACTTATATAACATTATAGTTGTTGTATGTACATATGACAAATAATAAAATTTGCAAATGGAACCTTTTGGTCGCGGACTAGACTATAAAAATTTGTTCATTAGTGTCGATTAATACCTTTATAATCATATTGTCTATTCTTATATCAATATCCTACTAAATACATATATATTTAGAAGGAATATGTTCTTTTTCAGTCTTAAAATAAAGTGGTATTTGAATAGATTTTTACAAAAAAGAAAGAATCAATTTTGAGAGAATCAAGCTGGTATAGATCTTTCAGTCTAATTTACGGAATTTAAGAACTCAATTATGTATAATACAATTACTTTTTTTTTATTTATAAAGTGCCAATAAGACATAGATGGTATAACATGCTGGCCACGAATATTCTGAGTCTCACATATATGACTGCCGTAACACAATAAGGTCATTATTGCGGATGGTTGACATTGAGGCCGACAGCTACACAGGGAGCTTGAAAATCTCAACCATCATCCAAACTCCGTTACTCATGTATCCGCACAATCAAGCCCGGGACAAATAAAAATCACTATGCCAATGGTAGACAAAATTATGTAAAAAGAAATAGCATATTAGTGTTATTACATTAATAGTTGAATATTTCTTAGTATAAAATCCAGTTATGTGCTATGTTTCAACAATTCTCAACCCGCACAAATGTTCTAAAGATCTAAGACGCTAGAATCTGGTGCAGTACGCTCGTTCAAGCATTAAGCTCCCAAGTGTTGACAGAAGTTTTGTGGGAAACTTCAGTCAACTCTTGACAACTTTGGTTATATCACTGAACATAGTGTAAAATTGCGAACACAGTATCATTTGAAACAAAATTTTAGGATTAGTAATATATAACAATGGCTAACATAAATTTCCAAAAATACTGTATAGAATGACTAACTTAAAATTAAACACAGGACTGTACTTAAAATACATTGAAAAGTATCTTTTTTATTAGTAATTAGTATTCATTAGTCTATTTCTCTTCTGTAATTCTAAATTAATCATATGTTTATATAATCATTACTACAGCGATTTTTATAAACTCCTTTTTTAGGTTACTATGTCCTTAAGAGAACCATATCACCAAAACACAATTTATTTTGTTGTACAACCTACAATACACTTTTACTAGCGCTTAATTTATTACTCATTTTATCGGTTATAGGCTGACACTGGGCCTCGATTTCACGTGACAATAAGGCCTTAAACGGTGAATCCTGTTCGCCTAGAACACTTCTAGCTCTCACATGTATGACTGCCGGAAAACAACAATGCTGTTATAGCGACAGATTGACATTGAGGGTCGCAGCTAGTCAGGCGGGATTGAAAAACCCTATAAATATCGAAATATCGTTTGACAATAACAAATACATGCTAAAGATGTAGAGTAAAAATAAATCTGAACTAGCCTACCTAGACGTCATAAATTGTACTTACGAAAATGTACCATTTGATATTTTCAGTCTAAATTGTTTCTGTCATTAAATAATCATCTCCAGAGAGCGGAGATTTATATATTTACATATATTTGAATCGTAATGGAAAATTTCATTCACTGATTATATTTCAAGCTTATTTGAAGACATATGGAGGAAAGGGCGAAGATATGATTCTGCCTGTGAGAATTGATATTAACCCACATACGTCGTAGTGCCGTAGAAAAGATGTTGCCAGACTGTGTAGTGCCAACAGTCAAACATGATGGAGGCTCTATTATGGTGTGAGGATGTTTCTCTGGCTATGGGACCGGGGATTTGGTTAAAATTGAGGGAATAATGAAAAAGGAGCAGTACAAAGAGATACTGGAGCGAAACGCTGTTCCTTCCGGGCTACGTTTGATTGGAGA
>DWQX01003421.1:0-17883 GCA_018245475.1 Pharmacophagus antenor
TAATGTTTTATTAATTAATTGCGTATTTCAAATGGTTTACCTCCAATGCGTCCTTATGCAAAAAGGTCGTATAATTTATCACTCTGTATTATGCCCACATTGAACTTTTTTCCTTGTGCATCAAGGTTCGTTCAAACAAGAGAAATAGTCTCTCTAACTGACGGGAATAATAAAATGTAATCTTGATTAACGGTGTACTTTATGCATATTTTATTTATTTATTTATTCAATTATGAATTATCGATATTAACTGTGTATTACACATATTGCACCGTAAAATATAAAATATCAAAAGTATTATTAAACATAATTTAGGCAATTTATAAAGAAATTGACCAGCTCACCGAACGATAAGTAAGACCGATAATCAAATACATACGTATAACTGAAATTTCTTACTATAACTAAGCTGGTATTCCATTGTTTATATACATTTATAACTTGCATATCTTTAAAAGTTGATATTCGATTAATTTGTTTGACACTAGATTTACGGGACCCGTAATTTTGACGAGAAATTTCATAAAAAAAATCGTATAGTCAAATGCTTACGACTTTTTCATTTCTCAATAGCGTTTCCGACAATATTGTTTTATACTTTTTTTGCATAACGGGAAAGTATAAGTATACAAAAATGAAACAAATTACCACAGTCTCGAAAAACTATGAACATACATCCGTAAATCTTGTGTTGAACGAAATATTGTCTAAATTCTTGAATTACTGCAATTATTGTTTTAACTTTGCAGGGCAATGTTTTACCGCTTGCATTATTACACGGAGGTTACAGGTTTAATTCTCGAGCCATGTAAATATCGGGGTTTTTTCGTCCCAGCTGTCAACTATCAACCACCTCCAATTTCCATCTGCCGCCGTAACAGCATTGCTGTGTTCCGACACTTACGCTTGCGAGAGCCAAAGTATTCTGGACCATCGTACTTCACCATCTGAGTCCTCATTCACACAACATCATACAAAATTAATCTAACGCATGACTCATCGCCGATGAAAAAGAATATATAGACAGACAGTTATCTATGCGTGCGCAAATAGATTTTTAATTTGGTTCAGCCTCAATAGATGATATAAATAGACCAGTGCCATTAAACGGCGAGGTTACAAAACCACTTCCTGCGACACGTAATGCGCGTAAACTTCTAATGTAATAGGAAAAGTGGACGGTGTGTGCCCTTAGTGCGACCGCGTCAAAGGCCGCCCTCGGCGGCGCGAGCCGCGTCGCATCTTAATGTATGCTGTAGCTTCCTGCAAGCCTCGATACAATCAACCGAGGCCTCACCTCAGCGCAGTACTTTACCGCTTGCCTTGTAATAATGAGTTCATCAATGAGTTATTAAGTTAGGGCGGACGTAGGAGTTCTTCTAACCTGGCCAGCTTAGCGTCAGAATAAGGAAAAATTGAAAATAAATAAATTAGCTGTGTCCCCTTATTTAAGCGCGATGTATGAAAGAAGGAAATGGGATGACTATGAAAAAGGAAGATATGAAAGCGAGAAAATTAGTATGCGGTATGGAAGAAGAGAAAAGAGTAAAAGCGTGAATAATATATAAGAAATAAATAACAAAGAACTGAATAGGTCCTGTCTAGCCATAAAAGGGGTGAACGAGATTAAAAAAAAACCTGGCCAGCTACGACATTTAACATCAATCTGCTCCATAACAGGATAACTTGAAAGAGAGAATATTCTAGTTAAGCACATTACACCTTTTACTGCTTTGTTGTAACTTAACATCATGTGAAATTCAGATATTAATCCATTGCCTATAGATTTTTAGATGTTAAGCTACATAGTGACGAAGAAATGCAAAATTTTTACTAGGTATTAAGGTAAGTCCTGAAGTCTGAAGGCTGAAAATGATCCATTCTTATAGACATAGGTTGTTATAAATATGTCGCAAGTTTCATTGCGATTGTTCATGTGTGCTTTTATCACAAAAAAGTAGAATCACATCCTTCAACTCTTCTCAATGGTTGCTTATGTTTATAGAAACCTAAGTTTAGCAATAACGCATAGAACAAAAGAAGAAGTGGCTAATACATTTCAGCGTTTATTTCTTAATTTTTTTTATAAAGAAGATAAAAATATTTACAGGTATTGTACATCTGTCCGGCAAAGATCTGAGTTCAAGGTAATTATAATACGAAGTCCCTATATGGTGTTTACGCACCTCAATTTAATGTGCGTTATCAGTTCGGCACAGACTTCACAAAAGGTTTGCATCAATTAGCACTCAATGTTTTGTATCTTAAGAATATATATATAATATATATATATATAGTGATACCCCCCCTCGCCTCCTTTTGTAAAGAGTAAAACATCATGAAAGAATGTGATATTCATGATTGAACTGTGATTTTAACACTTAAAACGCACCTTAAATTGATAACACGATTGATGATCAATTTCGACTTGTTCAAGAGAGTAATACTAAATAAACAAATAAAGACATACTTTTTATTGTTTTATGCGGGTCTATGAGTTTTGGCGGTAGTAGGGTTTCTTTGAACTTTAGAAATCGAATCTACCCAGCTAACAGCCACATTTTATTGACAATCTGTCTTCATGAATGCGTTGTCTCAGAATATAAGAGCCAGAGTAATCACACAAGCGCACTCCACCACATTTAACATCACTATCACTTAACATCGTGTGAAATTGTTAGCTAGCTATAGATAGAAAAATGTATACGTAAGAAATTTATACGCACAAGAAGCTATTACTGGTATAAATACTCGCCGTATTTGCAAAATATGAAAAATATTTAAGCGAAATTTATACACAAAAAAAAACAAAATAAATAATAAACACCTATTTTCGGTGCCTACAACGCGGTGCGACGCGCCACGGCCGTGCCAAGTCGTGCGGCGTTACGCAACGCTTTTGTTCGTAAACAGATCGGACGTTTCACTTATCGACTTTAATTGCGCATCGTTTCGAACAAATGCGCAATAAGTTGTCCTGCTCGAATTCGTGAACGGCGGTATGGTCTCGTAATTATCGGTACACTTCAACTGCGCACTTTTTACGCAACATTGTGAATCATCTCCCGCAAATGCGACTAGGTAATAATTCCAAAACATTTTTATATTGCACTTCTTTATCGGCAGATGCATAAAAAATATCTATAATTTCACATGACGTTAAGGAGCAATGAGGCGATAAATAGTGTATATATTAGCGTTAAAAGTTATGCTAATATTGTCTTGTTTGTCCACGGTCATCATTGTGCATTCGAGATCGCATACGCACACGCACACATAAACAGGTTTTCGAATGCAGAGAATTCCAAAACCAATTTGTAGATAAATTGTATCATTTAAGAATTACACTCATACGATCTCTTTGCGTTTGACAGTCGATTACAAAATTGTGTTTCCAAAGTCCGCGTGTCACTATCATAAACATTAGCAAACGATAATAATAATTAATGTGTATAATTACGCAACACGTAATCAGAGTCTAAACAGCGCCAGGGCGCGAGGCGGCGCATGTGCGCGTGCGCACGTGTGCGCGTCACGTTGCGCGCAGCGCGCAGCGCGCACCGCGGCCCGGCCCCGATAACAGCGCGCTGACCGATCGGGAACTGTGCTCAACCATTTCAGCGGCCGCCGCATATATGAGGTATCCTATTGCCGAGCTGCGGAGACGACTGTCACATACCATACATTACTTTTGGTCCAAATTAGACATCAGGTGAAATCGAAGTGTTGGCCGATAATCCACGAGAGAAATGCTACATTGAAATTTTCTGTACACGAGAGCCATCCGTCGTCGATGGCGACATTTCTCGTTAGCGATAGAGCATTCCCTGTTAATTTTATCGACGTATTGGCTTAGTTGCTTATCAAAACTTATTAAACTGCTAATTATTGAAACCGCATCGGAGCTTATTAACAATTATTGCAATCATATTCTTCCACTTTACTATTCGATACGAGTTATTGTAACGAATCCTTTTTTATCGGTTATGGGCTAACCAACTGAATTTCATCTGATGTTGAGTAACAATGAGGCCGTTGACGGTGAAGCTAGATCGCCTCGAATACTTCCAGTTATGACCCCAGATTGACATTGAGGGTGGTAACTAGTCTAACGAATTCGAGATACCCTACCACAATCCGAAGCCCATTACACCTGTGGCTCGGGTATCGATCCCAAGAGCTTCTGCTCTGACGGTAAACCATTTCACATACTAAACTATTTCATTAAATGGTAATACAACAGCTTAAAATATAATTATTTACTATTAAGACTTAAAATTATCTTCAAAAATGTCCGCAATACAAATATGCGATGGCAGTTGATGTGCGTCGTAAGGGTTAATGTGCAAAGCTAACGGACATTATCCATGAGTTAATTTGTTGTTATCATTATCGTTCAACAGTAACAAGTAAATGGCGAGTAATATGATTAACGGTCTGATCCCGCGCATCCGCAGTGAAGCGATGTAAACAATATTATGTAATACAATGGCCGAGTAATTTTAAACTATTTTACCGCTAGATTTACGAACATTTTGTTATCTAATCTGTGATAATTCTGTCCAATAATAAAGAACAAATTAAAAGAGACAAATGCATATTACACAGAACATTTTATCAAACGTTGTTCATCAAAATGACGGGTCCAGGAAATCTAGCAGTAATGACAAAAATGACGGAAATCCATGGAGACTCACTTCAATTCAGCAAAAGGGAAGCAGTGTAAATCTACAAAGTATCAAAAAGAGTGCCCCTGAGTTTTTTGTCTGGCTCTTCTCAAAATAATCTACTTGTAGGAAACGCCCTTAGAAACATTTTGACCATTCAAAAGAGCCCGTGAACGCCCAGTTGAATCAAATATATTTTGGATTTGTTTTTGAACATGAACTAGGGGCGGACTAAAACAAAAGTCGCACATTATTCAATTTTTAGTAATTCGATGTAAAGAATATTAAGAAAAGAGACATATAAAAAGAAAATAATGAAAGATTCATTCTTTTCTTTCTTGGAAAAATGTCCTGCTTCTTACGGTTGAATTCAAAGTTGTGAGGGATTTGTACCCAGTTAAACTCGGTTATCTTTTTTTAAATTTTTACCTGGGACATTATTCATCCATCTCTTCTAATCACAAGATAGCTAAGCAGCACCTGTCAGTATGGGTTATGAGACACTGACGTACATACATAAATATTCTAAAATATATATATTTTAAATATACACCCAGACACAGAACAAAGAAATGTTCACCAAATGAATGTTTGGTTAACAGGAATGCAAACCGCGACTCCTGCTGTAAGAGGCTGAGTTACTACCACTACACTAACGGGCTAGTCATCTACACCAATAATTCAAGACTCGTGATCCACAAAAACCTTTTTATCGTTCACATCTCTGTACTTTCCGAGCTTTGAACTCAGTTTTGTAGTCTAGACTGTTAAGAATAGAATTCATTTTTAACAGCGCCTATATATCTGACGCAATCCAGACTCACGGTTTTTTTTTAAAACAATTCAATTCTGTCTTCGTCCATTCAATAAATATCTAAACTTTCATTTCTAAAATGTATGTAAACGTTTAAAATATTCATTTAAGTAACATATTAAGTTATTTTATATCATTTATTTTTTTTTAATGTAATACGAAATCATTTACGTGCTTCATTTAACATTTATGTACGTAGCATGTATATTTATTAACCATGAAATAAAAACACAAAATAATAATTTTCGTTCGCCACTAACTAGCAACATACATTTATCGTTTATTGGAATGAAAAAAGAATCACGTAGGAAATATAATTGTGAACCATCGTATCGCTTGTTAGTGGATTTTATTTTTAGAATTGAAAGGCATTAACTCTATCGGCAACGTTTTACGATCCATTGTTCTTTGGTATTAGTAAACACTTAGATAGCGGTGTAAGTGAATGAGATCGGGTCACGTTTGTAGGCACACCGAAATCTTTCGCATTCCCACGCGCTAGACTAGCGTTTGATAGTTTCGAAATTGGTTAAATGTAACATAATATAAAACTTGTCGCACATAAGTAACATAATATACTAAGTTATTCATTCAAGCGTTACTTTACGGAATCCCATGACTCAATAAAACGATGATGTATTTTACGTCTTTAACGTCGTGCTGTCGAGCCCGTAACATCTGAGGATAAAAAAAAAATAAAAAAAAACATCTGAGGATGTCACGTGTAGCGACGAAACGCGCTAAGATTGTATCGTAGTGGTTGTATATGCTATTGTACTAATCGCATCCGTTGTTAAGTGACGATGCGATTTAAGGTGTTGAGGCACACAGACCTAGAAACAGGCTATTCACTCTGCTCTTGAAGACACTCTCGTTGTACTCGAACGGGAGCACTGACGCCCGCGCGATCTATTCCTTTCCTGTACGCATTATGAACGGCGAGGCGAAACGCTTCGTTTGATTTATTGATTATATACTATTCTAGTAAGGCCATATTCATATGAATGTTATTTTCTTTATACAAAACGAGCATAGAGGATCCGTTTACCTAATGGGAAGTCATTCAATTGTTCATTCATTGTATGAAACATTGTATGTAGAGTTGATGCCATGAATTTGAAATAAATCAACTCCGATAGTCGTAACATTGGAAACTTTGATTTCACGTATTCCTTTATTTCGTGTTCACCATGCTTCTATGAATCTCAGTGCTACATTTTGGTAAATAGCAATCTTTAAATATTGTTAATAACAAATATACAAAGTGTGCAAAAAAAAATCTAAAAAAAAAGACCCAATTAACAATAGAACGGACGTGAAAATTGTCAACTTAAAATATTACAATTCCCTAAAATCTATATTATTATTACATAAAAAAGAGTAATGAGAACAACAAAATAATAAATATAATGATAAACAAAATCAATGCTATATTTTTTTACGAGATTGGTTCTATATCACTACAAACATAGCGGTAAATATTTTATATCATAGCTACGTGTGCGACGGCTTTAGGTCGCGGTTGTGCAACGCACTTGTAATTAATTGTCACAAACGTATTGTATGCGCGGACCGGTATCGGAAGCGGGAAGCGTTTCGACATGGTCGCGTGAGGAAATTCCTAAATCAGCTGTTGAGCAAGATTCTGCGGCTTAGTGATTAATGCGTTCGCGTTATTACATTGTTTTAACCCTCTCCTCGCCGTAGTTCGAGCGATCAAAACAGGGCCGAATCTAAGTTTTTAAGTAGGAGAAAACTTTGGATGTTTCGATCTTTATTAAGGAGAATTTACTTTACTTTGGGCGAACACGTATTTCACTTAACATCAGATCTAATCTAGATCAAGTGGTAACCCATAAAATAACCATAAGAAATTCCTAAATCGGCAGTTGAGTAAGAAATTGCAACTTAATGATAATAAGTTTGAATTATTGTGTTTTTTAACACTTTCCTTACTTCCTACTTATCGTAAATTACACTAAGTACTAACAAGTACTCGCTACGTAGCATGCACACACTGGCACTAACCTTCCGTTCATATTTTCTTATTTATCTATAACATTTACAATTATTAAATTCAAATAAATTATTAATCTGAGTATGAATGCAAAAATGCATGACTCAATGAAACACAAAAATATATTTTGCTAATTTTCATTTTTATAAAAGCTGAAATTAGTAATTTTTTTTTACTTTAATTTGATATCAGAAATAAAAATAAAGTTTAGGATAATTGAAATAATTGTTAGTAATTTAAGAATGGATCAATCTTTAGATATATTATATTGCTAATGAAACAGAAAACCTGACAAACCAGACCCCACTGTAATGCGTGGACATGCATAAAAGTAAGGGAACAAAAGAAAACAAGTCATTAAACTCCTTATAAGAAATTAAATATCGGTATTAGGTTTTCAGTAAAAAATTGTCAATCACTAATTAGTTTTTAAGGTTTCGCAGTGGGTTATATGTTTTAAAACAAAATGTTTAAAATCCTGTTCTCAAAGCCGACTGAACTTTTTCCAGAATCTTGTAAACTTAGTAAGAAGCAGTACAAACTGCCTTTGAAGAGTTTACTGCGCTCCAACGAGCTAACTTTCGCTAGAATTGTTAATTATTAAGAATTCCCGGCTTTGTGGCGTGAATACAAAAGTGAAACAAGAAAATTTTATGTCATCTAACGATTTTTGTTTAGACGACCTACCTTCCCTCTTTTTATGGCAAAAGGGTTAAGTAGCCGATGGATAATCCCCGATGAAGCAAAGAATAGCCAAGACGCGGAAAGGAATACCATGGAGGTTTTAGTCGACGGAAATCCAACATATCCTTTCTTCTTATCTCTGCTTGATAACAGACATTAGCGTCAGCGTTCAAAGAATCACTTATACCTTTCATCTATACATCTAAAATCCGAAGTTCTGACTGACTGACCTTTTTTTCAACGCACAGCATAGACCACTCGCCCTAAAGACATCAAAATTACGGGGCGCGTTCTTCGTGTGTGTAGGTGTCCACCTAGAACGGGTTTTTCGGAATTTACCTCTAAGTGGGCGGAAGATGGTACAAGCATCTTTGCAACTTTTTATTTTTTGAATTTATGTATTCCAAATTTAGTAATCTTAATGAAGGCGAATCAATCTTAATATTAAAGAAGAAACGCCTAGAGAAGCCGACGGGTGAGTCAGGGATTTCCTACAGTCGATAAACAAGGAAATTGTTGAATATCAAACGTAATATGCCTGATATACCTAATTCGTTCAAAAATACCAAGGTTTTCGTTGCTCTGGACCGTATTAAGTATTTAAAGGAGATACGTTGGTGCATAATACGTTACGTCTTGCTCAGGTGCGCGCTCAGGGTTCACGTGACCAGCGTCACGTGCCGCATTAATAAGGTTTTTGCGGCACAATTTGGGAGCACGTCATTTCACACGTCCTTGAGCGTGTCACTGCGGTCGCAGGAGTCTTGCCTCGTTATGTTTTAAATGTAAAATCGTTACATAATCCTCGGAGCGTCGCGTGTTTGCATTTAAATGACACTTATAACTGATACAAACATTATTTTTGTTTACTTTAACCATCGTAATTCTTAAAAGCTAGCCATGTCGGTTATGTAAAATTAAAAGTATAAACAAAAGTTAATTATAATACAATTTTAATAATAATGATGGACATGTATCATATATTACTATCGACTCAGGGAATAAGGAGATACATTGATATTTGTGCTCCCACCTTTCGAAAAATTCTTCTTGGTGGACACCTACATAACAAAGAAGACACCCCGCAAATTTCATGTATTCGTCAACGGTTTCTGCCTTGCAGTCCCACGCTACTAAGAATACGACTAAAGAAAATCTTGCTTGTCGTAGAAGGCGACTGAAAAGGGTATATGGTTGTTTTTATTCTGTGGGTAGGGGCCTCATGGCTCACTTAGTGAACATGCGGCGGACAGCAAACCAGAATTGGGCTCGTACTTGCCATAACACAGCGAGGGTGCCAGGGAAGGGTACGCCGTCTCCTGGGACGTGCTTACGAGCAATGCAGGGAGGCAGCGGTGCGTTCCGTAGAAGATCCCGGAGTCTCTTATTACCCGTTGCATCTGATCAACGTGGGAGTTTTTGTGGGTACAGTCCAAACCTGCGCGCTTGTCAACACTATCATTATATAACTTGTAGCTATCAACCCAATGCTTAAATCCAAAGGCAGCTCATAGCATGTAAGTTAGTTTATCTTTCATGTGAGAATACTGCTTGCCTTACTTAATATACCTATTGAAAAATTGCTCCCAAGAAACTGCTCATAACAGCTAAATCGTCTTATGTATGCAGATACTCATTTAAATACGTTTAATTTTTTTTTCTTATATTTTTGATAATATATAATATTAAAAAGTTGAATCTTCGTGTCTAAAAACACGTAGAAAAGAATATGTAACATTTAAATAAATATAATATTGATATATGTGAATATGCAGTTTAAAATGCTTTTTGCATACGTACGGGACGTGTGCAATAAGCATTTTTCCCAAAAATAAACTCTACGAAAATAATAATGAAAAAAAAAAAAGAAATGTGTAAATATATTTGAAAGCCAAAAAAAACAAATCCAAATTCAAAACTCGTGAGATTTATTATTTGTATTATAAATGTGAATTATTTATTTTTATTTCATTCAAATTTGATATTAACATGAGTCGGTTGTTTCCACGCGTGTATCCGTTTAGTGTTCAAACACGTGACCGGCGGAACGTGAAATAGGTCTCGTGCAGTTTATACTGCGTGTTTATTGTATACAATAAAACAAGTGACGGTTTAGATCCTACGATTAGGGTCGTTCTAGAAGCAATATAAGGGCTTCTCTACTGTTGTGCAAAACTCTAAAATTTTCTCTTTAATATACAAATTTGTAAGAATGAACATGACATCGCATGGCAGCTATTTTTTCGTGGCGTTAATCAGCAGTTTTCTTCATTAGCTTCATTAGCATCATTAGCCGATCTCCTAACGGCCTCCCAGCAATAAGTTAACTGTCTCTCTGTGGTCAGTCCTTCATTATAAAAGACCATGGTTCTGATGTTTTGTTCTTAAACGAACAAATTGTTCTCATCGGCTACTGTTGGTGGCATTTTAAATGATAGTACAGAGTTTGTCACGTGAGCCAACATTTGACCTGACCCCTATTTCACCTGATGTTAGGTGACAATGAAGCCGTTGATAGCATGCTCGCCCAGATCACATCGGGTCCTCACATGCACTACTGGAACACAGTAATGCTGTAATGGCAGCAGATGAATGTTAAGAGTGGTAGCTAGAAAGGCAACATTGAAAAAACCCTACCACCGCCCACACTCAACAACTCATGTAACCCGGGATCGAACTCGGGACCTTCGCGTTACAAAGCAAGCCGTAAATCACGGCGGCACTGAGGCAGTCAAAATGTCAGCGCGCTGCCTGCATGCAACATTTGTTATTCCTACTCACATTATATATATCTTCTATCTCTCTCTATCTCGATCTATTGATCGCATAATGGCATTAATACGAATTATATATACGCGCAGTATAATTAACCGTAATCACAACGAATCGCATTTACTGATATGTGAACGTGAAAGAAACCACGTAACGTGACATTCTTACGATGGTATCCAGTGCGTTACGTAAGTACGTGATGATTTGTGAACACTTAATTATATAATGTCACGATTATATTAAACACAAATATTAGTCGAGGGCTAACACTTGGATAACAATATTTATGATCTATTATCCTTAGTGGGTAACATGAGGTTTGCGACGCATACAACCACGTCATCAGACAGGCAGTCTATTTTGGCATTTTTTTCTTTTGTCATTCCACTTTTTAATTCAAAATTATCATTCCAGTTGTTATTGCATACACCTGAAGTTGGAGTTAGGTGGTATCAGCAATTGTAAGACATATGTGTCAATTTATATTCGAAAGTGTCCCTTACAATGGTTATTAAGAAAAGGTTTTCACACAAACATTAGTCTACGTTACATTGCAATCACTTATACCTATACAATGCAACATTGGTTAATTCCATTATTTTTTACCGGCTAACATTTCGTCACGAGCAATAAAAATGCAAATATTCGACATTGTTGCGCCGCGGCCGGAACACGATAAGGTGACGGCCAAGGCCGTCGGAGGGCGTCTCACGTGACCGCCGTAATCTCGTTAACTAATTGCCTGTTAAGATTAGTCGCGATGGCGGACCTTAAATAATTGAAAACTATACGACGCGGAAAAACGGTGACCATTTTATTTCTTATTTTTTTTTTCTTTTAATTTTATCGATAAATCGACGAAGCGAGCTATTAGTTTTTGATACTTGATATGAATATATTACAATCGCCGATTAATTTTTTTTTATGTACAGAACTATTTCGCAGTCTTATGAGTTCAAACAGTAATAAGTAGTTTTGATGTGATCAGTACTATCAAGTAATTAAAATATAAAGTACTGTGCGTTTGTGACAAATTGCGAAATGTGTCAGCTTTAATGTCTCAGGTTCGATTTCGGAGCCACATGAGCATTGAAGCCTAAATGTCACTTAACATCGAGTGAAATTGAGGTCTAATGTTAACAACATGTTGGTATAAAAAGCAGGAAAACAGTGTACTAGTCTACGGTACCAGAATTAGAAAACTCGATGGTCGCTGGAAATTCGAAATTGGAACATTTTCCTTTTACTTTTACACACCGGTAAAAAAATCGTTTCTACGAACTACTACGAGAAAAGTTTTGATGTACACTGACACACATTTTTCTCAGATTTTATTAGTTATTTCAATGCGACGCAGCAAATAAAAAAAAACTGTTATTTAGTTAGTAGTGTTACTTTCACTTTAAGTTTTTTTCCTATTTTACTTTACAGTTCCTGTCAACAAAACTTAAACATAAACAAAAAAAAGACTAAGTGTTACGTTAAGTTTTTAATACATTTGATTGTATATTAACACGCAGTGTTCTAGTTATAAACTTAGAAATATAGTGTAAGCTTATCCATCGCGTTACGATATAAAGAGTACTGTATCTCACGAGTTTGTTTTTTTTATTTATAGGCCATGCATAACTCTCCTGCAGCCTACATTGTAGTTTTTTTGATATTTAATTACAATATTAAACAACAAATTTAAATTCAAAACATACTTTATTCAATTAGGCCTTCACGGGCACTTTTGAATGGTCAAAATGATTCCAACGCCGGTTCCAAGAAGTGGACTCCTGAGAAGAACCGCGCAAGCAACTCAGGGGCACTCTTTTGAATATTATTATATATAGGCTATAGATTTACATATTTTTTGTTGAATTTAACTAATCATGTGTCCGTGGATTATTGTCAAATGGTGATTGATTGTAAGATAGTGTTCAACACAGTAACAAATTAGATATCTCTTTTCGAATAGTCAAAAAAAACCTTTATCGGTGGAACATTTCTATCGTTACGTAAAACCCATACAAAAGTTAAACTCAATAGACGCAAGTTCCTAACTGACGTACAAAAATGTTCCCCGCTAACAATTCGCGAACAACTCGAGGAGTTAGCTCTACAATAGCACAACGCGGGAGTTGGGAAACGTCGGCGGAGCGGGCAACGTGACCGGCGCGTCACGCGGCCGCGCGACACGTGACGCTCGGCCGGCGACGTGTTACGTGACGCCGCGGGCGGGCGCGTCCCGCGAACCCCGGGACCCGTGCCCCGGACTTCACTAGGACGTACCAGAATGTTCCAGGGGACGATAAATCGATTTCGCCGTGATAATTTATCGATACTATTTTTATAGATGCACATTAATTCTCATGTGCCTTATTTGTACGATGAGGCCATGTTAAAAATACATCGCTCTTGGATAAATATCGCAATGATATCTCACTCTATTTATACGAAGTAGTGTACGATTAAAAGACACAAAATTATCGATATTATATTTTAGACTTATAAAATCTCAACTATTTCATTATAAATGCTTAACCATATGTACACAAAAAATGTAAAATTGAGTATAGTAATCAATTTTACAACCTATTTATAACCCACTTAGTAGTTCATTCGTGTGTCAACTAATAAGCGGTTGTAACCAGAGTTTTATTAATTCCATTACCACGTCTATTTAATTCACAAAAGTATAAGTTAATATAATGTTTTTCATTCGTCTTCATGTTGTAAACTGTTATACAATAATTTACCTCAATGTCAAAATTAAAAAAACAGATTACGGCTATGTTATTGTACAATGCTACAATATCAATATTAATTGTCAACTAATAATTCACAATTAAGCGAATGGGGGAAACACAAGCCAGATCCATTACCATAAACGCACGGCACGCATGACGCAACAAATTTGATAACCTTAGAAATTTGAACTGTATAATAGAACAAAATGTAAATTCCGTGTAGTAAGATACGTGCGGTGTTCCACGTTAGCTATATCAGTGACCTATTTTCCTATTAACAAATGATATAGGTAAGTACAACCCCTTATCTAGTTTGTTTAGCCTAGAATTACATCATCAAGCGCATTGATTAGACGTGTATCTGGCGATTACGTAACGCAATATGGAATTATGACATTATTTCTTATTGAGCACTGTTGGCCCCTAGTGGGATGTTACCCGTTTGTTATATAACAGCTTTTTTCTCTAATGAAAAGGTAAATGAAAGAAATCCATACAGCCCAAACTTTATTTAATTACATACAGTCTGAAAAAAAATCTGTACCTACACTAAACAGTAACTTGGCCGAACCTGTACATTGAATATTTTTAGACTTAAAGTTTTAACTGAAATACACCTTTTTGCGGATAAAGAAGTAAAAAATAATGTTTTAAGATTTTTTGTTCCTATGTCTCTTTGATCGTCAATCGGGAAAAAACTACTGAAGAATACATCATGAAACTAGTCAACTAGGGTACTTTTCACTCTGAAAAAAATGAATGATTCCCGAGGAATAGTGAATAAAAAGGTTTTCTTCATACTGAATTATCTTTGAATTTATAAATCCCGTAAAAATCCCGGAGGTGATTCCCATCACTATCTTTATGTAACAGGCCGTCATACAGAAATACAAAAAAAAACGGGGCAGGCGAAATACAAAATTAGAAAACTTTCGTTAAAGTTGGAATAATAAAATCACTTTGAAAACGTAATTCGTACACATTGTTTCGCGAACAATTCTCGCGCAGATCGCTCCGGTCTCCGATCTTTGTACAGCTTTAGTTCTCTAGTACTTATATTATGCTTAAATTGTATAACACTTGTTTTTTAATGAACGACAATTTTGATTTCACGTGACAGTGAGGCCGTAGATGGTGAAGCGCGCTTACCCGGAAAAGTTCGGCTCTCATTTGTCTGGCGGAACACGGCCATGCTTTGGTACTACACCACTCATGTGGTCCCGGATCGAATTGAAATATCTCCATGTTTCGAGGCTAACGGTTAACCGTAACGCTCAGAGGCAGCCACGACACAACACACACAAAATAGAAAAAAATAAAACTTAACAAGTATTTGCTCGTTAAGTCATTTTTTATTCTAGCTAAAGGCGATTACAATTTCCAATTTCAAACGTAATAAAAAACTATATTACAATCAGTTTGTCGTAGCCGTCACGCTACATCAACGGAATAACCTTTGACCTCTATATCACATGATGTTAAGTGACTCACTGCCGCCTTACATGGCGAAGCGTACTCGACCAGAATACTCGGGCTCTCCCGTGTACGACAACCGGAACACACCCTGCTGTAAAGCGGAAAAATAACATTGAAATTGGTAGCTAGTTATTTTAGTTTTTTATTATAGGTTTCTAAAGAACTTTACCGTATCCACCATTACTCACGTGACCCCGGAATTGAACCCGGTACCATGTTTCAAACTAAACGGAGACAGTCAAAGTCAACAACGACAGTGCAACTACAACTCCTCCAGATTTACGGCCACCCATGGAGACACTGGTCAGCCACCATAACGCAACCTCTTAACAAATTTGCCAAAAAAGACATAGTTAATAAGACCTCACCCAACACTGCGAATATAGCGAAACCTGAAACATCTAATGCGAGGTCGTTCGTGTCAGCGGAGTGTGTAGACTTCGACAGGTTTACCTCAACACCTAGACGTCCGAGTCTGACTCGACATTACGTAACACAACCTTGTCTGATGTTTGTGCCGTAACCAATCACGTGTCCACCGGGGCACGTGGCACGGGACTGGGAGGGGGGGGAGGTGGCGCGGGGGTGCGGCGGAGGGCGAGCGGCTCAGCCAATGATGGTAATTACATTGTTACGTATCTTTAGTCATACTTGTACATATTATTAAAGGAATTTTACAATTGTCATTACTTTGTAACCGGAAATACGTAGACAAATTTAAGAGACCGCAAATAATCTTGTAACGTTGATATCACGTTTTACATTTACTATAGCGGAAACTAACCGTCGATTTTCATTATAGAGGGCCACGTACAGAGCCCACAGCGTAGGCTTTATTATAGCGCTTGCAAAACTGTGCAACTATCACTCTCATCCGGATTGAACGACCTTGTAGCTAATGAAATTAACTTTTTATTTATTAATTCTTGCAAATAGCCATTTATATAGAACACCAATACAACACATCGACTACTTTTTCTCTCATCTAATCCATATATATCGGTCTTCTTCGTTTGCTTTTAACTTCTCTCTATAAAATTTTCAATAAATTCTTTTCATAGAAAAAGAAGTACCGAATCATATGCCTCATTATCCTCGTTACTTCTTTCTTAATAGCTTTTCCTTCTTCCAACTCCAAAGATTTATGAAATATCTTCTCTAATAGTTCTTTCTTTTCTGCTGATCTTTTCCACCTTTCTCCAGCACTACATCTCAAAAGATTCCAATCTTTCTTTATTTCTTCGAGTCATGGTCTATATTTCGCAGCAATTTAATCTATTCACAACCATGCATGGCTGCCTCCGTGGCGCAGTGGTTTATCCGCTTGCCTTGTAACGTGGAGGTCCCGGGTACGATTCTCGGACCACAGGAGTAGTGAATTCTGGATGGGTACCCGCCTGGCTAGACGTCCCTCAACGTCAATCTGCCGGCATAATAGCGATATATTCCGGCAGTTACACATGTGAAAGCCAGATTTATTCTGAGCGAACACGCTCCACCATCTATGTCCTCATTGTCACAACATCAGTTGAAATCTAAGTGTAGTATTAGTCAATAAGATTGCAGTGTTTTTCAAAAAAAATTTGTGACAAAAAAAATATTAGCATAAAGTCCTTTCAAAATTTTATTCGAAATATAAGAAATATATTTAATTTAACACACGCAAAAGCAAATGAATCCGACATAACATAACAGACGCACTTGCCTCGAGGTTGCAAATCCTTATGGAACCGTCCTGGAGCCGTGCGTCAACGATCAATTAAAAAAAAAAACAAAACATTACATCGTAATAAGTCGGCCGCGTCATAGCCCCCCTCCCTCCGCTAAAAACCCACCCCCGTTACTGCTAATAGGAAACGATTGTATTAGTTAAAAATCAATTTCTCTCATCCGAACGTGATGCAATAATACCCGCGCTGTAATTCTATTCTGGGATCCGCTCTTATTTAATTTAGTCTCGTGTTATATGACGAAGTTGAAGTGCCCAATTGAAGTGATATTACTTTTAAAGAAATTATTATATAATAAAATTTCCGTTCACACTTTTTTTATTTTTAGAGTAGGCGGTGCACGTGATGTGAAGTGATCAGCGAGTTGCGAGATCGAGGGCCCCATCACCCTCTAAACGAGTCAAGTTCTAAACGTGGAAAGGACAGCTGGCACGATATGGTCGCCCGTTTGCTTAAGCACAAAGAGGGTGCTTCAGACATTAGATGGTAATGTGTGTTCACCCAGAACACACGTGCCTCTCATATGTATGACTGCCTGAACACAGTAATGACTGTATGGCGGCAGACATACATCGTGGTTGGTCCGAGCCAGGGGGGCTCGAAATAGCCTAGTATTGGTACTCTTGCGGCCGAGGACTTCCGCGTGACAAAGCAAGCAGTGAAGTACTGCGGCACGGAGGCAGTCGACGCGTACGTTAGACCCTAAGCGATCCCAAGGCGGCTACTGATGCACAAAGGGCGATAACTGAGAAAGTTTTAGTATAACCTAATTGCCACCTATAAGTAAAATATCTTACGAGTATTTCTCCCTCGATACCTCAAAATATTATATACGTATATGTATATAAATATAAATATACATCACATTTAAAAAGCAATAGGTACTAGTACTTACATCTCTTATTGCTAACCACTTTTTGATAACTGCTTCCCAATTTATACACTACGACCGTTCGTCCAAGACTGACTCATCACTCTAAACCAAAAA
>DWQX01003422.1:0-17883 GCA_018245475.1 Pharmacophagus antenor
TAATTTGTAGAGCACTAACTTTTGGAGTTTTATTCAATATTGTAATTTTTTCAAGGTGGTCTCAAACTTTTAGCCGGTAGTGTATGCGTTGTAATAATAAAGCAAAGTATTTTTTTTTTTTTCATATTTTTCATAGTGAAGCGAAAAGGTATATTAGCTATAACTAGTACTTTGTAAAAAAAACATTTACAATACTACTTTGTTCTATCAAATTTCCTCAGAAATCACAATAGTAGCCTAGTACTTTTGACTATATAAGCAAGAATTTTATGTTTGGATCTTTTATTTGCCAACAGGTCAAAATCTCTACTGTCCATTGTGAGCTTGCCGTCCTGGGTCGTTATAACACCTAGTCGGCAACAACAAGAAGCAGGGAATTTCGTTAACTTAATTATGAAAACTGGAGAAGGTGTTGGCTTCCGTATGCCACGACCTGAGATTGGTAAGCAATTATAACAAAATGTCTCTCCTCACCATAAGTTGGCTGGTGGAAAGTGCGCCCTTAGGTATTAAACCCGCCTTATGTAATCAATAAAAATCGATTAATATACAAATTTCAGTAACGATTCAACGCGATGGCCACATGGATTATGCCAATATGTGTGAAAATGTGATAGCAAGAAAGAATCCAGCTATTATACTCTGTGTTTTGGCAAGGAAATACTCAGACAGGTATTAATGGGAACAAAAATTTATGATTGTGTGTGCTTTAAATTTGCTTACTAGTTTAACTTTTGCTACCATAATAAGGTATGAGGCGATTAAAAAGAAGTGTACTATTGACCGTGCGGTGCCGACGCAAGTTGTGTGCGCACGCAACATGACCAGCAAATCAGCGATGTCCATTGCCACAAAAATTGCTATTCAGATTAATTGCAAGGTAAGTAAATCTATATTAAACTGAAAATTCACACCAAATTTATTTCATCACATATTATGCAAGTATACTAATGAAATTTAAGTGTTTATAAAATCATTAAAAATAAGCTGATATATATAAATGGGAGCCTGTCAGTCATACGGCATTTAAAAATAATAGCTTTATAACAGTACCTATGGTTACTGAAGATAGTTGCTTCTTAAAAAAAATACTAGTTAAAAATCGATCCTGTCAATTGGAAATTGATGCCACAGATTTCTGTTGCGATTTTTTAATCGAGTGTTTAAATCAAAGGTTAAGAAAACAATTTAATTGCAGTTAGGTGGTGCTCCATGGACCGTGGAAATTCCTCTCAACACACTAATGGTAGTAGGTTATGACGTATGTCACGACACACGGTCCAAAGAGAAGAGCTTTGGTGCATTCGTAGCTACTCTAGACAAGCTAATGACACAGTATTACTCTGCAGTAAATGCACACACTTCTGGAGAGGAATTGAGTGCTCATATGAGCTTCAATATTGCCTCTGCACTAAGAAAATATCGTGAAAGAAATGGTGAGACAAATCGTAATGTTTTAGGTTTTATGAAATAGCACAATGTTAGTTACACTGTGACACCTACTTATATGCAATTTGTACCCTGTATAATTAAATTCTTAACCCTTTGCGGGGATGTGTGTGGTTTATTCTGAGCCACTAACACTACACCTTTTTGACCTTACACTTATATATTTGCTCTCTGGCAACATAACAAGGAATCATAAATTCTTTTTACTGTTTTTCTTTAATGTATCAGTGTAAACTATATAATGAACAAACTTAACCCTTTCACTGTTTAATTTTGTTTCAAAAAACTTTTTCGTCTGCTTAATTATTTTCCAGCGAAGACGAGTATACTCGATATAGAGTATAATGTTTCTGCCTATAAAAGTAGGCAATTATGATTATAAATCAAACGTTGCGTGTTGGTTTTTTAGAAAAAATATATTTTTATTCGTTGTTAAACAAAATTAATTTCATTGATAAAAAAAATATTACATAAAGATAAAATTAAGGCGTTACAGGAACGGGAAAAGAAGCAATAAAAGACCAACTGAATTTCAAGAAATTTAAATTACAAAACTAAAAATTTTAATTAAAGGCCATGGTAGTTTTTAAAGCAAGGAGGTGCAGCACATAATGCTACCTTGCATATTAGACACCAATATCTGGATTCTCTTCTAATATTATTTATCGAACAGTATGAACGTCTGCGTATAGGATATGATTTTGCTTTTGTACTTGGTACAAAGTCAGGAAAATTCTTACTAAGTAATCGTAAAGGTTTAGTTGAAGCTGGACGACCAAGTTGAGACGTATGTGATGAATCATCAGAATATAGTTCAATAGTTTTTTCGATATATTTCAGTAAGAAGTCTAGAAAGGAGAATACGTTTTAATTTTCCATTATTTTTTTATATATCAAATAAGAGTTAATACAAATAATATCCAGGAGACTTTCTTTTTTAATATTTGCCCATTGTCAGGGAAAAAAAATTATAGTTCATTTAATAATAATACGAATGCGATTTTTGTTATCTTCACGTCAAGTATACTCCACGTTATGCAAAAAAAATTCATTTCGCTGTGACGAGCATACTCGACATAAACAGTTTAAGGGTTAAATAAAAATATATCTTGTAACGAAACTTTATTATAGAATCTTTATAACAATCTATTACTATAGAATCTTTAATTGGATATAACTATGTATAAATTTAATACGTCCGCAAGGATGAAACCTTTTATGAAATAAAAATTATTATTTAACCTAAAGAGGTATATTTAGGCCAACTGGAACGAAAACATAAATTTTTGATAATTTTTTTTTAACTATTATATGCCAAAACTATAGTAGAAAGTAAAACTCTTCAATACTCATATATCTTATATTTTCATTTGCGATCAATATAAAACAAAAAATAAAATACTTTAAACCAATATCCTTTTTACGTTCTATAATGATAGGATTCAGTTTAATATGGTTATGAAATAATTTCTAAATTCTGAAAACTGTTATAAGGTACTCTTCCTGGTCGTATCTTCATCTACCGAGACGGTGTTGGAGACGGTCAAATACCATATGTCTACAGTCAAGAGGTAAACATGTGTAAATCATTTTAATAACTTTTTATACCGTAAATCATGCTAAATTATTGCTTATTACTTGTAGGTTACAGAAATTAAGAAAAAACTTGCAGAAGTGTATGGGGGCGCCGAGGTTAAAATGGCTTACATTATAGTGTCCAAACGAATCAATACGCGCATCTTTGTTAATACAGGCAGGGGTGGAGCTAATCCTAGACCAGGAACTGTCATTGATGATGTGGTAACATTGCCGGAAAGGTAATAAACACATTCTAAATGTGTATAAACTTTATTTTTTGATTAATTATAAAATATGTTTTATTATAGTTGCTTATATGCTGTCTAAACAAGAGACACGAAATAGTATTTCATGTTAAACTTTTAATTATATAGACCAAAAATACGATTCATGAAATATTATATTACAAAAAATAAATTATATTTAATGCCCAATACTTATGGTATACAATAGATCTAATCTTACTAATACTATATTAAACCGAAATAACTTTTATAATATCCCTACACAAAAGATTTTACTATTATCACTAAACTGAACCAGAACTGTCTTAGACAACAGCTTTGCCATTTTTCCTCGACCAGCGAGCCGAGAATCGATAGCTATGGTGGCCTCGCGGATCAGTCTCACTGACCACGTACGATCTATTACCACTCAGCATTTATTTTAGGATCATCACATAATAAATGTTTGTTATTGATTCAATGATGTACATAATTTAATTTATGTCCTATTTATTGAAATTATGTGTTGATACAGGGGAAAAAAGAACAAAAAAATATTATAATTTTTATATATTTCAGATATGACTTCTACTTGGTGTCTCAAAATGTATCCGAAGGTACAATCTCACCAACTTCATACAATGTTATTGAAGACACGACATCTCTGGACCCAGATCGCGTAAGTATAAAGTACATTTAATAATTAAATGGAACTATTGAATTTTTTAAAGACTGCGAGAACAAAAATCTGTCTTAACAAGTAACACAGGAACAATGTATATATTTGAGAGGATTGTATTCAGTGTTGTTTTCAATCAAGAAAACTGCCCTAAATCCTGTTTTAAAAGCTGCAGTGAAACCCACTTCACGAAAATACGCGTGTTATAAATTTAACACCTGTCTGTAAATGTTTGACAGTATACATTACAATGTATAAACATATACAAAACATCTTGGGTTTAATTCCCGGATCTCTTAGGGCAGGTGGAATCTGGGTGGTGGTAGGTTTTGTCAACCCGCTTAGCTAGTTATCACTCAATGTATCAAACTGCCTTTATCACAGCATTATATAAATGTATTCTTGACATCCTTGACATCAGAATATTTTAAGCGAACGCTCTGTACTATCTACGCACTCATTATCACTTAACATCATGTGAAATAAAGGTCAAGAGATTTTATAAATACACAATTTTTATAATAAATTATCTCTTTTTTGTAGATTCAACGTCTCACGTACAAATTGACGTACATGTACTTTAACTGTTCGAACCAAGTGCGTGTGCCGTCGGTTTGCCAGTACGCACACAAACTAGCGTTCCTCGTCGCGAACAGTCTGCACAATCAACCCCATTATTCGCTCACAGAGACATTATATTTCCTTTAATATTATCAAACGATATTAACGACGATACATTTCTTTTTACTTCGTAAAATGATATCCCACTGGGTTCATCAATTAAATTTAGTTAAGAAGTTTATTCTTTTTCCTAAAGATTGTTCTTGGACAATACAGACCTTTGTAGAGATAGTGAAGGAATCTCTTTTATTACGTTATGGCTGATTTTTTGCTGATTTGTTAGAATACTTTAACGAGAGGAATTTATGTAAAACGTTTTTTTTATTGTGTTGGAGATTGTTATGGATGATGAAAACAACATGTTCACCATCACAGTTTTGAGTTTATTTGAACAGTTTAGATTTGTCTTTAAAACCTAATCAAACTGCCTTTTGATTGTGGTCAATATACCTCTTATGTTAAGTAATTTTAAGAGTTGTTGGCTATATAAAGCAAGTGCTTTTTCTTTAAACCTCAGTTTTCTCATTTGACATATAGCATTGTATTAATTCTAATTAGATTAAGTTATGAGAAGTAAGAATATTAATATTTCTATATCATAGCAACCACCATCCTTTGCATTTAATAAAATTGAATTTTTATAAAACAAATACTTAAATGGTACAGTAATTGAAATGTTTCAGGCCTATTGACCTCTCTGATAAAGGAATAGTAGGTAATGGATCAATAGGTTACTAATCGTATTCTTTTGTTGTCTACTGCAACACCTAATTTTGAATAATTATTATTTTTGTACAAAAAACTTTTGTTATATATTTAATATTTCTCTTATATAAAGAAACTTTAATCACTTAAGAACAAAGAGACTGCAAGGTTTAACTGTTTGTTTACAAAGTTGTGTATTACTTACACCATCCTTCGATAAGTTCCTTTTTGATTGATAGAAATATATTTTTTTCATTACACGATTTAACAATGTTAGCTATATGAGTCGCCCAGAATTAAATAATAATAACTAAATAGTTCTATTTTTTCTTTTTATATACCACTAAGTAGACTTGACGCTTGAAATAAGTAGTCCTCACGAATGCATTGCCAACCCAGGAGAAACTACGCTCTTTTTGAAGAATCCCGTACTGTAACTCCTTATTTAAACAGTTAATTTCTTGTATCTAAAAATATTACTTAAAATTAAACATCTCCCACTAATACAAAATGCATCTAAAAATGGACTGCGAATTAGCTTCCGAGCGATTCATGTAATATTTTTTTATTTTTTTTTAATGCATAAGAATAAAAAAACATTATTTTCTGTATGACTTTCATTTTCTTCCTCTAATTATTAGTAAATTATTTAATGATAACAACTAAGGAGCATTAAGACTATTTATGAAGAAAATGTTCATATTATTAAAGAATATTTTTTGTTTTACAAAGCTACTAAGAATTTTTTTTAATGATAGTTGAAATTCTTTTTAAAGGGTTTTGTACCCAAAGCATGACTAAACATTGACTAAGCGTTTTCCGTCGGTCTATCAGCGGACTATTTTATGAACTGAAATAGTAAAAAGTTTACCACTACAACATTAAATAATAAAAACAAAATAATACAAGAAACACATCCGTAGTTGGTGGCCACAGAATAGGTTTTTACAGAACCTACCCATTAATCTATCGTGTAAAAAGTGGGTGAGTTACTTATGAAAATTCAAACGTCTACGGTGCAGTTTCCCTTAGAATTACAATTGACTGCAGCCTAATAGTAAAAAGTCTTGAAACCTGATTCGAAATACATTTTAGCTAGTGAAATTTAGAAACTTCAGTAGTCAAAAAGAAAATTATAATTCAGTCTAAAGGCGATTAGGCCACATTATAAATTACAGTATCTTTTTATATTAAACATTACTAGATATTCAATCTGGTCCCCTTCGCTAATATTTGGAGTTGACATTAGGCACTAGTTCAGCCTCGCCTGTACTAAATCGTCTGTTTGGTTATCACTTTAGTATGAAACTTTTTTTTCTAGTCGAATCTAAATGATTTTGCCGTTTAGAAAATCTTTCACTACCCTAAGCTCTTTTAAAGGGGCATATAATTGATATCGCAATCAACATGATAGATAGTTATAATTTTATTTTTTTAATTAGATAACGTTTCTTCCAAGTGTATATAAATGTCATGTATGCAATATTGATATTGCACCGTATATAAAATTTCAAAAGGTGTATATGTAAAAACTTAAACTGATTTGCCATTTGATGGTAATACCTATGAATAGTAACTGTATTTCAGTTTTAATTTAACATCACTAGCAACGAATGGTAAAACAAATTGAAATTTTAATTTGAATACACGACTAATAGAAAAAAAATACAAGTAAATTTTTACCATGCTCTTTATTAAAACTGCTATGTTAATAAAATTGCCTACTAAGGCGTTATAAAACTGCTAAATCGATTTTAATGTTTACGTACCCGCTGTTCATAGCAACGTCCTAAGCTTATTGTTTGCAAGGACTCTGATATCGTTTATTTTTTAAAGATAAGTGATGGACGATGAAAAAAATAAAGAAGAGGCAGAAGATTGGAAAGTTTATGAAACTTTGTGTGACAAAAGTCCTGCGAAGGTAAGGTACTTTAGTACAACAATACTGAAAATGTCACTTATTTTTGTTAATGCAAATGTAACTTACGTTCACATTTTGTTTGATATTATATCAACATTTAAATAGTTTGTTTGTGTTACATTTAAATAAATTTACTTTTACATCTTGATGCTTTGTATTTTTACAATAATAAATTGTAGGTCCATGTGATAAACGTAATATATTTTATAAATAACACAAACTAAGTACAGATAAAATTAAGGGTACAAAATAAATACTTCTATTTTAAGTTGATATAAATTAATGGAGATAACACAGCAGATCACGAGACAAATTAAGAATTCTTACTTACCACAGTTGACTGAAAATATATTTAAACATCTACTATTGCACTGGTAAACTATAGTAATTTGTCTTATACTGATCATTAAGTGTCTTAGCTAACTATCATTATTAAATATTGCAATTATATATGTGACAAATATGGATTGGATTTAATAATTAAAAACAATACCTCTTTCAAGCTTACTATTACATGAGCAAGTTAATAGCATTCCACATTCATTGTTTGTTAACATGTGAAGTAGTCACCATTTTATAAAATTCTGCCATTTGAAGGTAACACTCTCATCTATCTAATATATAAATGTATAGTTCAAACTTAAAAAATTAATTATTAAATGTATATATCATTTTAAACTTTTAATCTTCATTAAAATTGTAGGTAATAACCGATTCACAATTTATTAACTGGTTTTGTCAAAAATTGCTGCAGTTACCGTATAGGTAACAACATTTTAGGGCGAATTATAGCAAAACGATAATTGTTATTACATATATAATTATCGAATATAATTTCTATCCACTATTATTTCAAATGAATGGGATTTTGAGAGTTGATAAATTCTATGAATGAACAAAAAGAAGCTATACCTAAACGTCTGCAGCACGACATGATACTTCCCGTTATTTCTATAATTACACTAATGAGAGTTATTTTAAACGAAAATCAAAATAATGTTTATAGAATTGCGCTACAACTGAATCGCTATCTCCGAAAATTCGATAATAATGTCTTAACGACCTACTAACTATTGCACTTCATTATAGTTGGTAAAAATTGACATTATGTCGCAAAAGAGAGTACCGACCAGGAGTAATTATAACTATATGTATTTTATTCAAAATATAAAAAATAAAAATAATTATTTTGAAGTAATGTGTCAGCAAAATCTTTGATATCAAGTTTAAAATTTAATAAATCTTCAACTGAATTTCAAAGCCATAGCATCTATTCAGATGGCGATCCAATAATCAGTCATTTTTATCTAAAACTAAAAAGTAAATGAGGATCTTTATTTGCACAATAAAACACTAAAACCTATGACTACAATTTGAGACAAAATTGCTGAACATTCTCTATATGAATAGAAGCACTGCCAATATACAGCATATAGCTGCACAGTTCTGTGTAACCTACTATAAGGTATTCGATGCTCGTCAGTGAAACTTCTCTTTATAAAAAATAAATCATGTTCATCAAAAGATAATTAGTTCAAAGGAAATACTTCCGCATTTCATGTAAATTATGAAGACAGGTATCATGTAACAGGGAAGTACGGAAATTTATACAATCGTATGAACATATCGTGACTCAATAGCACGCCTTATAACCCCTGGCACGCAATGCTTTATAGAAATACGTACCAAGTACAATTACAGTAGCCTTCCCTTACACGCTATTCAACATAGTCTTCCTTCGGACTGAGTCAAAATTTTATCTTGAATTATATCTCTCCAATTTTATTCATAGTGATGTTACGTATGTGTTATGAAGTTAAAAATTAATCATCTTTATTATTAGTATGTAAATACACGAGAAAATATTTTACAGATGCAAGCAGATATCAGTAATGACGTAATCACTTCACTCAAGAGTGATTTAGCTGGGCTTCAGTACAAACGTAACAAATTAATATCCGAAGTAAGAACAATTATTAAATATATTTTTATTGCCTCTACATTCACTAAAGAATGAAACAAATGTTATACGACTTCAGCAAATCGGCGTAGTTCTATCTTAATATTTAGTCTTACCAATTTTTTCTTCCTTTATCTTTCTTACCTTCCCCAGCCTCGTAATTAAATTTGTATTCTTTTTAAAGAAGTTCTTCATAGATTAAAAGGATAATATATTACTTGTAATTGAATAATTGCATGTCTATAATGTAATGCTTTGAATATTTTCTTTCTTTCTTTAGAACAGCGATCTTAAAAACCAAATGTTGTCCAGGGACCAAAGAGTTTTGGAACAACAGGTTGAAATTGATCATTTGAGTGAGCAAAATGCCCGCCAAAATGCTATTATATCGTCCCTCAAAAAGAAGAACCGCGACTTGGAGGAATTGCAAAGGAACTTACAAGCATCACAAGGGCGAAGCGAACTCACTGTGCAGACATTGCAAAGAGACAATCGATATTGTGAAGACAAAATAAAAGATTTAGAGAAAAAAATAAGGACCCTAGAACTAGAATGCCATAATGAAGAACAGCAAAAAGAAAACGCACGATGCCAATTTCACGACTTAGTTCGCCGTTTATCTGTTGCTCTAGAATCAGATTTCTGTGACACTACCCACACTCACACACCAGAAAGCCTAATAATAAAAGCAGCCGAGCTAGTTCAAGAGATAACAAGACTAAAAAATAAATGTATAAGCACAACGGAAAACCTATCAACCATAGAACAAGACCTAAGAAGTTGCAGAGACAGCTTAGACAAAGCCAATGCGGATAAAGATATTCTTCAGCGACAATTATCATCGCATTTACTTGATGTAGAGAGACTAAAACAAGAAAAAGAATCTCATGCCGTTCAAAAGAGAGTCATAGAAAGGGAGCTCCACGAAGCGCGAGAAAAGTTATCCCATTGTACAAAAAATTTAAGTCTTGTCACCGAAAATGTTAATCAAAATGAAACAATGATCATTAAGCTTAAAGGTAACGTTATTCATGCTGTTACTTATGTACATAATCGTTTCATAAAAGTTATAATATTTATGTGTCAAAATGTACGTTTGTAACTTAATAATGCTCTATTGAACATTGTGATTCGACTTAAAGCGTTTGATTCGCAACAAAGACAAAGATTTATGTAATTTTAGGTTGGAGAAAAAGTTAACGTAGTTTTTTTTATAAAGTTTATTAACATTTGACTAAAGTATGTATGTGCTATTTTATTGGATAACTTTTTGCCATTTTGTAGGTAGGGACATGATCCCATTGCTATAAAAATTTTAGGGCTTCTGATCAAAAAACTGTAACGAGAGGTTTTGGCAGTCCTCTCATGATTTTAACCTGACACTGCTTAAGGAATTTTGCAGAGACCGAAACAGCTCATAATGAATAATGGCCTAGCAATCCCATCATATACACAGCATCACCTTGTTACGACTTAAGTCAGGTTTCGCCACATTCTGTGAAGCCTGACCTGTCTTTGACCATGATCTTTTCGCACGTTCTTGTCGTATGTGATCCACTATCATCACCGTTTTAAAAATGGTTCGGTTTCATTACGTCGTAATAAAGAATCACAAATGACTACACGGTTCATTAGTTCAATATTTTCTTTCAATGAGCTCATGAGACACGCAAATATTGAGTTTTTTTAAGTATCCAGCCTTTTTCAAATGCGCCAAAACCGTTTTGTGCTCAATTCTCAGTTCTTCAGCTACATCCTAACTACTAATATGCCGATCTTGCTCTACTATTTCAATAATGGCATCAATTTTGTCCGTAACAGGGCGACCAGAGCGACATGCATTAGGTCTATAAACATCACAAATTTTCTTCGCGGCATGTGTTGCATTTTTACCTTTTTTGTAGTGAAATTTTAAAATGTATCGAATTTCTTCATTAGATTCACTCATTTTAACAATAAGAAAAACAAATGAAAATCACATTTTCCTAATTTGAATTTGGAATTGCCTGATTTAAAATTAAAACTTTTTAATGATACCAAAACCAGCCAGATATAAATGGTATAGCCAAAGAAATTTTATAACAAGTTCATACATCCTATATGCGAAAAGACTTCCCCAACCTATTATAAATTAGTGATTTTCTAGGCTACGAGTTACTGTATCGTGTCAATGTTTAACTTTTTATCGATTGTTAACAGGTTATACATTATTAGAATAACACAAGAATCGTCATATTTTCTAGAATGGTACAAGTTGGTTGCATATTTTTTACAGAGGACTTAAGACACCGCGATGAAAAATATCAAAGGTTGCAAACTGAGTTTCGTAACACAATGGAATCTATAGCTATTCTTTTAAGTTTGCCGACGCGTTTTGTAGAAGCACACGAGAGCACGATCAAGGACAGAATCCGAGAAATACTTAGTGAAAACAAGGATAAATCTGTGGTACGCTAAGAGTTTTTTAAACTACGTGTTAATACCCCACTAGCGTTAGATAAGATCTGTTCCATAGTATAATTTATATACCATATGTAAATACTTCTTAATAGCATTAATCACTTAATAAAAACCTCAGAAACATTATTGTATTATATTGTTTTATGATAAGATATTTTACCATTTTTGTACGTACCTAACCGAATCATCGAAAACAATTCATTACACGTATGTCCATATAAAAAAATATATTTAAATTTATAGTGAAACTATTTAGGATTATGTATACTTGTTATTGTGTTCTTTTATGTTATTTACTAGCAAATAGAAGTGTTACGTGATAAGCTAGAAATGGAATCTCAACAATTAAGTAGAAACTCGCATATGCAAGACCAAGTTAACGCTCGAGTTAGAATCCTTGAGGACGAGAGAAACATGTTAGAGGGCAAGATGCACAAGCTAGAATCGGACCTAAACTCTACGGAACTTTCCCGGGATGCTCTCCGTAAAGACAAAGCTAACGTTAGTATGCTAACAAAAATACGCAAAAAAATCTTATATTAAAATGAATTTATTATTATTTTATTTATTTGAAAGTATAATATAGACCTAACTAGGCTCAGGTTTTCTGAAGATTAGTTTGAGTGATAAGTTCATTTTGTGCAAAAGAGTTTTGATTAGATGTCACATATAAGTGACAAGCTGTCTTTAATAATAAGTAGAAACAACGATAAATAATTGTTGAAAAAACACAACCCAAAATATAACCAAATCAATCATTTCTATTTTCTATTCTCGGAGTTGAATATTTTAATAAATGAACTTTGAGATTTACTTTTTTTGTAAAAAAAAATTATGCATAACTAAATATGAAATGGAGGAAGAAAACAAATGTATGCGTCAAATTGTGCACCTTCTTCTTTTCATTGATTAAAAATGAAATCAATAAAAAGTTTTATTAAAAAATAGTTACACAATTTTTTTTATGTGTACATCAAATTATATACATATTATATGAAAAATCAGTAATTACTTAATACCTAAATATTTTTAATGAACTTATACTCTAATCTATCCGTGATCTGTATCTAATGGAATCGTTTAAATTTTCCACATTAACATTTATTACCCTTTAATGATATTTCCTTAAACATCCTATTAAATCAACACATAATGCTTATATTGTGATAATAAATAAACCATAATCTGCAGGAACTAAAAGGATATACAAAATAAAAAAGCATACTTTAATAATATACTCCGTAATAATTTAAAAGACGACGATGTTTTTATACCATAAGCCACTCGTATTTATCAATGTAAAACACGGAAGGCAGCGAGGCGATATTTTTTTAAAGAAGAAAACTATTTTATTGTTACAGTTCGTAGCATTCCTCGAACGTCTGAACAGGACGCTAAATATGGATGAGTTGACCCAGGATGTTGGCATAGAGCTGCACACTGAATCGATTATCCACCGCGCCGAGCAACTTGCGAGGCTCGAGAGCGATAAAATCGTTGACAAGGTCAGTTTGCATATCACGAACATGAGAAAGGTTGGTCATTATACGTGTATTAAAAAATTCGAGCCGTTATAACCTGATGGCGTACAGAATGTTGCATGAATTTATAACTATTATTTTAAATTTATTATTGTATATAAAATTGTTTTTTTTGAACTTTATTTTCTAGCGGCTATTTATGGGTTTGTAAGACTCAAAATGAACATTACTCATGACATATCACAATACAGTATTAATTACAATGTTACAAACGTCACTATTTCATAATTTGTTCGTTATATTTTTTCATGATGGGCCTGACAGCATTGTTAATGTTCACGTTGTTGGTGCGTGATAACGTCAATACTGTTTTATGTACCCTTGCTTGGAAAGGCATTGTTGGGTAATTTACCGCATAAATTTAAATAATTATTCTAAATTAAACCCTATCATTTTAGGGTTGCCTCATAACGACTGATTTTGCAAGTAAATATTGTTTTAACTATTTATGTAATAATGTACTTCACGTAATTTTTTTTATTCTTAGTAAAAACATTAAAAAGGTGCGTAATTTAGATGTAATTAATTTGGAACTCGTATAGCCTATACGTTTTAGTATTTACGATGTTCGATAATAAAATAAAAAGAAAATTAGAAAATGAAAAAAAATATTTATAGAACAATCTAAAAGTATAAAAATTTTACTGAGTACAACTCGTAGAAAGTCACAGTTAGTATATTATATAACTATTTCCTTGACAACCCTAATGATGGAATGTGCACGTTTATGTCACAGATGGATTATAAAAATCAGAAGTAACTTATATATCTATACCAATCTATCAACATATAAATTATTGCTTAAATTTTGTAAATACTTTAATATTTTTTCATGTTATGTAAAAGCAACAGAAAGAAATTAGCACTAGTATCAACCCAAAGGGCGGGAAAATAAAAATTATTCATCTTGCACCAGTTCATAATTTACGTTCAAACATAGATTTTTTATTAATTTTATTTATCGTCGTTATGTTTTTACAGTTACATAAAAATAAATAAATTTTAGTGAGTAATGGAAAAATGTCGCCGGTTATACTATAACTAATTAAATCTATCCTTTTTAATTTTTATATAAGTGTGTTTATTTGTGTACATATTTAAAGGTATTTGTATATTTGTTGATGTGTCTGTGTAGATGCTATATTACGGGTACTGTGGCAGGCAGCCGCGCCTGCGCAGAGAACGGTCATTCCATGATTTGCCATATCTTAAAGAAGTAAGAAATACTACAAAAATTGGCTTGATCATAATGATGTAGAATGATATACTTTAGCCCAGTTGAAAGCTTTTTAGCACGTTTATAAAAATTGCATGTAAAATTCATTGCCCGCACACGAATTCATTATGAGAACGAAATGATTCACACAATGAAATCATAAATGACAAACTAGATTAATAGACAACTTGTTAGCACCATTTAAGTAGGTAACTATCTATACAGTCGCAATAACTAATTAAAATGTACCGGATGTTGCCTAACGAAATTATATTTTGTCAGTAAATTATTTATGTGAGGTGAAGGTTAATAAGGCACATTCTCTGCTTTTTAGAACTTGATATCCTTCTTTAAGAATTTAATACAAGGTGTATAATAAACATTGCTATGCGTAAGTTATAGTTATTGAAGTATCTTTCAAACTTAATATTTTTAAAACTACGCCAGACAAATCCATTTTATAAAGAAAAGAGTAACCTAACGATCCATGTCTGGTGATACTTAGTGAAATGCAAAAAAATAAAGCAAACTGACATTATACAACAATTCATTTTCTCTTATGAGAATATTGTTTTTATAACACTTATAACCTACTCACTGATAACAGACCACAGTAGTGTACCAGTTGCAGCGACGAATACGAATACTTAGAGAGCAGCTACAAAGAAAAGATTTACATTTGGATCTCTTACGGCGCAAGTTAAGTGTGCAGGTAAAATATAATTGTCATTGTCATCATTATAAACCTTCGCCATTAATGGTCTTTTGATTTTGCCTTAGATATTCCATTTGAAAAGAGAAATCTATTAATTCATATTGACTTAAATACAATCTCAACTACAATCGGTAGGTTTTACCAGTATCCTTTTATGTAATATTTAATTTATCAAAGAAGTAAAACCTTTCTAGAGGCCATTGATTATGTTAGGACATATATCAAACTTTATTTAAAAATTTTAATTAAAATAAAATTTGTTCTCGTACATGCACATAGGAGGAGAGTTCTCGCGTGCGTGCTGTGCTTCAAGCGGAGCGGGACGAAGCGGTGTGCAGGATCAAGAAGCTAGCGCGTCAGTCCGACAAGTTAGCGGTGCAGCTTAGCGATGCGCGCGCGCAGATTCACGACCTTAATGCTCAACTAGCGGACGCTGCGGAGTACAAAGTCAATTACACTATTGTTATCTTTAATTCACCGTTTAACCAAAACATACATGAATTTCATTTCGATATAGTACTTCATACTGCACCTTGACTTAGTGTACGATCACACCTGATAACACTGTTCTTGGCACCAAAATATTATGAAAGAATCTGCAGAAATGAATATTATATTTATCTATATACTTTGCCGTCACTACCATGAATTGTACTAAAACAACTTTTGCAAAATAATAATACCTATATACTGTCGTATTTATGTAATGTATCTTTTTAAATTAACATGACAAAACACACAAACATTCGCTTGCCGCCTTTCCCAACCCTATGTAATGCATGTGCATTAACATTCAAATACCAGAGCAGCATACCAGTTGTTTATGAATTTAAAATGTCTTTTACAGTTGACCGACACGCCTAACTTAAATTTCTGAATTACTATTAATCAATTACAATAATTTAATAACTGCTCGAAATATAGTCAACTATTTTGGGAAGTACACAAAATTATTTTCAATCATATATGTCTATTCAAAACATGGATTCCGATATAAGGACAGAAGCTATGTATACGGATATTGTCTATGAATTGCTAACTAGTAACTTGAAGTAGATTTACTGGAATAATTGCTTCTCGAGGTTGAAGTAATTTTCTTAATACAAACGTGATCTCATTCAAAGATTTAGTTGTATGTAAGTTATTATAAGCACTCAATTTTATTTTAAATGTTAATATTTAAACAAGGGAAAATTTGATAATTTTTATATATTGTAGTTTGTAAATTCAACCATTTTATTTATATCTATAAACGATTTATACACTAAGAAAATTATATAAGTCCCCTATTAATATCAAAGAGTTTTTGCCACACGAAGGGTTAAGTTACAATTTAATCACAGAACATCTATTCGGTATATACATTTGCAAGTACGTGAATTATAAGAGAAATTGACATATTTCAACAAATATATTACTATATATTATATTATACTTATTATACTTTTAACTCTGTAATTTGTTTAATAGATTTCATCGTTGGAACGAGCGCGTAAGGTCGAAGATTTGCAAAAGAAACTGGAAGAAGCGGAGTTAATGCGGACACGGTATCAACGAAAGATTTATGTCTTGAAAGATCAAATACGAACAACTGGCGAGACGTTCGAGCAGGAAAGAAACGCCGCTGAGCGCCAGATCAGCATGCTGCGAGACGATTTGGCGAGAGCTAAGGAAGCTCTTGCAGAGTTTCAGAGAAAAGAGGCTCAGTTACTAAGTTTCAGGTAATTATGATTTTTTTAATAAGGTATCGTTATCTTTGGTGCCTTCGGTGGCCTGTAAGAGAAACTTACATTTTTAAAAATCATTTCCAAATTTTTGGAAAATGTCGCAACTTTTTAGTTTTTTAACTGCTAATCACATATACTGTGGTACTTAATTATGTTATATTAGTATATTATTAATTTATTTTTTTTACCAATAAAGTATATTTTATTACCATAAAGCTCACACATGTAATATAATTCAAACCCCGTAGAGGTGACGGAGAATGAGCGCGCTAACGATTGGCTAAACACACTGCTTTAAAAAAGGATACTAACGAAGATTATGATAAAATGTCCAATTTCTTACATTAAACGACAGCTCCGAATCGACACTAGCAGAATGGAGCAAAAGGTACACGGCAAGTGAAACTGCCTCAGTAACAATAATGTATCTTCTGACGCTGAACATGCGTACAGACTCTTGCAAAAAATTAAGTTAAAATCGACACTAGTAAAAGTGATCACCGGACACGGTAGATTACTCAAATATTTATATTGGTTTAAATATAAGGACTCTCCGAAGTGTGTGTGTGATTCTAAAATAGAAAGTGTTAAACATTTATTAACAAGGTGTTCTATATATAGTACTAAGAGAATAAATTTGTAAATTGCAACAAATATAAATATTGAAAAAGATGCTTCAAAGATCTTGTTACAGAGATACAATAAATAGAAATAAAAGCTAGTATTATTTATTTAAATATAAATTTTATATGCAATTTTACTAAAATTGGAAATAAATAAACTTACAGTTTTAAAATACTTAGGTTAATGTATATTAATATAAATAAAGTATACATACCTGAAAATTCAAGGGAATAAAAAAAATAATGCAAATTACTTACCATCTAACAGAGTGGGGACTGAAGTAAATTTAAAGTAGTCTTTAATGTCTGCACGTGGCTGAGGAAGATCTCCGACGTGTTAGAGTAGACATCCGTGGTGCACACAAAATAAAATGTAATTCAAACAAATTATATAAAGAATTTGTGTAAATTGTTTATATTAAAAAAATTATTTATTTAAAGAAATATGTATATATATATATATA
>DWQX01003423.1:0-17881 GCA_018245475.1 Pharmacophagus antenor
ATATTATATAATTCAAATTATAATTTAGTCAATTAGACCTTCACAGAAACTTTTTAAGACGATCACAATGATTCTAACGCTGGTTTTTGGAGCCAGGATTAGAACCATAAAAACCGCAATTTTTTTAATACAAAAAATATACACATTTAATTATTCTAAATTGTCATCTAAACTAAACTGTATTAAGACATGTGTGCAATTTTTTTTTCTTGTATCCATTACAATCTATTGTAACATATTTTTTAGATCCTTAGTCTTCCTGGATCCTTCTGCGCTTCTTACACCTAAACCCTTTCACACTATGCTTTTTTTCACCAATCTGTATACTTGTTCATTCTTTCAATTATAATAAGAGACATTTCGTGGATCGTAGATTTTCTAAGGGAAACCTATGATCAATAGTAAGCTGCTTATTTTTTTCATACGTAAAATGAAATAATAGCGTGGCATTTTCAAACCTAAAGAAACGCAAAATGTGTTTGTTAAATAGAACTTGTATAATGATCACTTTGAATCGTTTATAAATCTTTTCGAATAAGTTAATGCTTCTTTGCATAATAAGAGTTTCACAAAACATTTCAATATAATGATAGAAAAAAACAATTACAATTTTTCGTAATAAATGAAATATAACTTATTTGAACATTTACGCAGATTTTTAAACGAATTTGAAACTTAATAAAGCGTTATACAGGGCATGGCGAGCTTGTTTTTCTTTCTCAAATTTACAGCGTATAGATAATTGTTTCTTATTATATTTTTCTTATTTTCATAAACATATCGTCAATTTTGTCTTTAAACTTATTTTTTATGACTGGTCAGTGGCATCTCCGCTCCCACCTCCCTCCACCGTCCCCTCATTTTTTTTAATCTAGTGTGATATATACAGAACACTGTAACGTGCGTGCATTATTGATTGCATTACTATATTATACACGGTCGAATAAACGTAATGTCTTGATTTCCCATTAAGTCATCACATTTATTTTTTATATTGCAAATTTAATTTCTTTTGCACTTTCCACAAAATTACATCGAACAAGAATAGGTATTCATTCTTCAGACCCAAGATTTTAACTTTACCCTATTTTTCAACAGTCTACTTCGAACATTAAATAAAACGTATTAGGTATTATTCATTATTAATAAAAAGGTCAAAATATGTATAAATGATTAATATAAAAAGTGATAGGAAGTCTTTGTTATTGAAGATAGTAATTCTAAACCGGTTTTAGGGTTTCTATACGGTGTTATTATTTTATTGGCGTTGCAATGTGTCTACGAAATTGCCTTGCCCAGTGTTATTTTTCTATTATTTCTGGTCTAATACAGACCTTTTATCATCTGAAAGTTTAGCTTAAAATAAAAGATGTGATATTTTATCGTATTCGTGTACACTAGACTCTTTTTAGTAAATTTTATTATGTTCGTGTTTTAAGTAATACTCGGTTATAATTTATTAGCCAAATAAATTTTTCCTTTTCCTTTTCTTATTTAAAATGATTCTATTTAATTTCTGTGCTTCAAAAGCCATTTTGGGTGGGGTTGGTATGACAAATCATTTACAGTAACCGAAATTTTATTTGGCACATCGGTAACAAAAATGGCTAGGTTCGGATTTCTGAAGCGTAACTAAAATCTTTGTATTTTGCTATCGAAGCATTCTGCGACAAAGAGAGCATTGAACAAAATCGAACCCAGCCGATCATTGCCGCAAGTCTCACTCTTCTGCCCGACGTGCTAAATCGATCGTCGGGTACAGTAATTTTATCCCTTAGTATAGTTCCACATGTACCTAATATGTTCTAGGAAGATGAAGACTTCACCATCGTACCTAATAGCGAGATAGTCGTATCTAGAACGGCGTTCAAAGATAACTCGTCGTGTTACACACTCAATGGTCGTAGAGTACAGTTCAAGGAAGTTGCCAAGATGTTGCGTTCGCACGGAATCGATTTGGACCATAATCGATTTCTCATATTGCAAGTAAGTCTACCTTCTTGTCTTCTATATCTTTTTATTGGTACCTTTCAATTACCTTTTACTATACTTTGAATTTAAAAGGAAATTGAATTACAGAAATTAAAATATACTATATTTTAGGTACCAGTACATTTCTTATATAGTATAACTGATTATGGTCATAAACTCGAAGTGAAAATTTTATATAAATAAAACAAAAATATATATATAAAAATAACAAATTAATTTATATTATTCTATCACGGAATTCCGCAAACTGACGCTTTGTATCGATAAATTATATCAAATTTATTTATACTCGCGCCTTACTAAAGTTATATTAAGTCACTCTAAATGATGTAGAACTTGTGTAATGAAGTAAATTAATAGATGAATATATATAAATATACACGTTATAAATGATAAGTCACGTAGTAGATTCGAAAGCACTACCCATTTTTGGGACTTTCCTCTGAAAGGTCTACTAAAATATATTAATTTTCAAATAATTTTTTTCCAGGGCGAAGTTGAACAGATAGCGATGATGAAACCCAAAGCCCAGACAGAGCATGAGTCGGGAATGCTCGAGTATTTGGAAGACATTGTCGGTACATCGCGTTATAAGGTAGATGTTTTTATATGACTCAAATATTCTATTCATATTCCTTCGAATTGACGAGTTTTATAATCATTAGCCTTACTGTTAAGAAAAATTACCTTAAAACGTCTTTAATACGTTCATGCCGGCGTGATCCACCGATGCGTCACAATTATCACTTATCAGGCGGTAAGTACACAGACGATTTACTCACTACCTAGAATTTATTTAATAGTAAACACCTTAAAATGGTAGGCACGGGTAATACACCATTAAAATATGGATAATATTGTAAATACCAATTCGTTTACACTACTTTTTTCGATACAAAATATTCTGTTACCTTTTCGTTGGCGTGAATATTTTAAATGAAAAAGTAATAATCCTTCTTGCTTACGACGATTACCCCGTATATGTAATGGTAGTAACCCAACCTTAACAGGTTTACGTAAAGGTTTGGATTTTATTCTTGCTCAGGACAAAACATTCGTATGATGAACATTTGTGTTTGTTCTGTATCTTGTTGATAATAAATATTTAATGATGTATTTAAAAATATGAAGGTATGTTTATCTGTCTTTTGTAAGTCATACAGGTGCTGCTTGGCCTATCTTGACCTATCTTGGTATCAGAGTACTATGTGTGAAGAATGTCTCAGATATTCATATTTTATTGTTATATTCACACTAAAGACTATATTTCGAATTCTAGATTAAATATAATATTGTCCTATATCTTTGTATATGAATTTTCGAAACATGGAAAGATTACATTAGTCTTTTTATACTTCTATTTTTATCTCTTTATCTACAACACTAGGAACCAATAGAAAAGCTTTCAGTAAAAGTGGAAGATTACAGTGAAATGCGCAAAGAAAAATTGAACAGGGTCCGTTTGGTGGAACAAGAGAAATTGAAATTGGAACAACCTATGAGAGAGGCCGTGGAGCAAATGAATCTGACCAACACGGCGCAACGCACTAGGAATATGCTGTTACAGAAATATATGTTAGTATAATTTGATTTCGTTTCAATTAGCTTTTAGCTTTTTTTATTACTTGGACTAGTTCCTACCGTCTATCCTAGCTTTTGGTAAGTGAAGGGTGGTGAAACGGCCGGTTCTACAAATTATGATATCAAAACGTACTGTGTGGTAGCTTAATTTGAATAATTGATCTTGTCTGTGCTATAGGCTCGTTAAAGATTTATAATAGGCTTCTTCTGGAAGTTTTACTGTTTCCTGTTGACTCTAAGATGGTACATGTCTTTTATATCACTAAAACTCGGAGTAATACAAATTAAATATAGCACATTTTCTTGTATTTTATTTAATAAAATAATACAATTACATACTTGATATGTTTAAAAATAAACATTGATAAGGTAACAATCAATTCTAAAATCCAACACGACAATTTAATAAAAAGTACTATAATTTTTTTCTCTTATTAGGACCGATAAACAGTGTACACTATATCTGTACATACAATAATAAAAAAAAACAAACATAATAATCGTGTTACCAACATCGTTGACCACAAGTAACACGTTTCAATGAGGTAGATAAATTGACAGTAAATTATCAAATATTCAGCTGTGACCTTATGAACCCCCATTTTTTTTTTCACACCAACGTGGACGTCTTTCTGGTCTTTCGTGCATAACTGGAAGTGTATCTAGACCACTTTGGATACCACTGTTCTAGACACTAGTCTAATAATTGCCATAATCCAGAAGAAGCCAATTTACTCTCACATTATATCTAGACGGATTAGTCGTTTCATTATAAATGTTTACGACTTTTTGTGATCCTTTACCACGTGAAACAATTAGCGCAATGTTACGAAAAATTACTTAATTTTTTGTAACTTAAATAATCGATTTTAGACATGAAACAAACAAAATAGTGGAAACGCGGAGAAGTGAATTGAATGAACTTAAATCAAACCGGGCAACAATCGATTCAAAGCTGGCAGAAATTAAAAATGAATTGCAAGATAAGAACAATGTTTTAAAGTCTGGAATGGAGTAAGTACATTGTCACCTGATATATACTGAAGTGTTAATATAATAATAACTGGCTACCACGCCCTTGTTTTGATGAGCGTAATAATTTATCTTTTTTATATTAACATTAATCCCCCTTCAGTAAGCTTACAAACTTTTGAGTCTATCAACTCAGAGAACAAAGTTTCATTGAAATTTAAACCTCCGGTTCTTTCATTTAGGGGTGATTCTTCAAAAATCCCTTTCTTAGTTAATACTTATACACAAGAGAGTAGACGTATTAGGCTATGCGTTGATGTGTTTGTCAGTCAACAGTTAGAATTTTATATGTATAGAAAAGTTACATTTCATGATTTTCGCTTTATTGTTTAATTAAACATAAAATATAGTACACACTACTCGGCCTACAATAATTCTACCAATCATATTACGGTCTTATAACAATTTAAATCAACATCATTGTAAAAAACTTATAAGAATGAAAAGGTATTTTACGAAGTTTTTAACATAAAAAAATCAAGGTTTTATTATGTTGTAATATTATAGATACATTATTTACGTATTATATCAATTTTCGTATAATCAATAAAAATTGCATGGATATAAGTTTTTCGTTTTACTATAATAAATTTGTCCTTATTAAAATGGCATCTGTTGATAATTTGCTTAACTAATTTATACAATTTGACCAATAAGTATTAAAAGTTGTATAATTTGTACAATAAGGAAAACAGGAAGTATTTTTAATATTAACATTCGATGACAGGTTGTCCACAGACTTAAAAGTCATTAAGACTAATATAGGAGGCAGTAGTAGATGTATGTGTATATAAGTGGTCGGGCTTGCCCCGCAGCTACGCCCTTGATGGCAGGTAGCTTGAGTCTGAGTTTTTTTTATAAAATCATAACGCCTTTTAACGTTAGTTTTTCTCTATAGAAACAGATGAAATGTAACACTATAGCAACACTGTAAGTGTTTATTCATACACATACATATAGGCAATGTATTTTCCATGAACATAACTTAAGAACTCTATCTAATAGCAGTGAATCTTTTTTTTTTTTAA
This sequence comes from Pharmacophagus antenor, assembly GCA_018245475.1. NCBI lineage: Eukaryota > Metazoa > Arthropoda > Insecta > Lepidoptera > Papilionidae > Pharmacophagus > Pharmacophagus antenor. The sequence continues at coordinate 5,634 of DWQX01003423.1, forward strand.
ATCTAACTTACTACCTTTTTCTATAAGCTGCCTTTGGATGCTGTAAATGAAAAAGAAAACAAATGTTTATTTTTTTCGCAACAGAAAATATGCTAGCAAACAAAAGAAAAAGGACGAAGTCAAAGAAAAACTACATACTTGCAAGAAGAAAATTGTCACGATTCAAGCTGACATTACGCAAGCCAACAAAAAAAAGAAGAATCTAGAACAACTGCTGGAAATAGAAAAGGGGAAACTTATTGAATATGAGATAGTAAGAGAACTATGATATATCAAATATATTTTTAAATAGTGTACGATTTATTTATATTTATCGGAATCAATAAAAGTAAAATTTATATTATATACCTTTGCATTAATAAAAGATGTCTCTATGGTCGGTAGTAAATCGCTTGCCTTGTAACACGGAGCTTTTAGGTTCGATTCTTGGGTCTCATGTGTAGAGTCTGGAAAATGGTAGGATTTTACAAAATTGCCGGGCTAGCTACCGCTCTCAATATCAATCTGAAAATATTAAGATGGTGTTCAGACTATTGCTTATTTGATACTTTTTGACTAATACTAGTAGTAATATTTATGAAAATATGTTTATCAATTAGATAGAAATAAAATAGAATGAAGAGAGGGCTTGCTAAAATGCTACGTCTGGTCTGGTAATTTTGTATGGGTCTGATATCTGGATGCTGAATAAAGAATACTGTAGACGGTAGAAAGCGTTTGAGATGTCTACATTAGGATGTTCATATATCATGACGGGAATTCGTCTCCACCAACCGTGTGCTACAAAGAGCGAACAAGAAACGAATGCACATAATGACAGTCATAACGAGGAAGGTTGCTTTTTTCGGTCATCTCCGATGTGGGTCCCTGTATAAGTTTCTAAAGCCAATCCTCGAAAGGCATCTGGTCGGCAAAGATAGAAGTAGTTTGAGGATTTAAAATAGTTGACCCAACATAGCTAAAATTAAATAAAAGGAATTAGGATATTATAATACCAATCTTAATACCACTCTGTAACGAAGTGTCTTGTCACCTTATCCCAATAAATAATTCACTTTTAAGTAAGCAGTAGATACGATTCTATTTTTCATAGGGTACTTTATTAATTTCATACTTTCAGATCCCTAATAAAAATAATCGAGAAATAGAAGATTGTGAATGTCTGCTCGAGAAAAACAAGGAAAATAAGAGACTAGCTCAGGAGGAGTTGGAAACTGTGATGGCTGGAGTAAGGTACGTGAACTATTATAATAAACAATTAATATGTAAAGATAATATGTATTCGGAAGGGAATGTCGTTAAAATCTTTAATTTTGCGAAATGTGAACTGTTTTATTGCATAGAATCAAAAGAAAGCTTTCCATTGTACATGTGAGTGAGAGTTTCAAAAGTCATAGTATTTTTTTGGCAAACACGATTCATCATCCATGACCTTAATTTTCACTTAACATTCCTTCATTTGAACCGTAATCGAAGTCAAGTATTAGTAAGCCTTAAAAGAATGTAAAATCTAGTTATTACTTTAACACTAGAACTACAAACTGATCTAATGACAAGTTGCGTAAATTGATCACAATATATACTTTTAATATTTCGATAAAATATAAATTGTTTTCTTTACAAATTTATCATCCTTTAAATTTGTGGTTCAATTTTACGATTATTTTTATATATTTCGTAAACAAACGTTGGTATTTCTAATTAATATATTGATACATTACAATCTCTTGAAGTCCTTATCTCATTGATTTATGTAAAAAATTAAAGTAAAAGTTGGAAAATTGTTTACAGATCACAAACACAGGACCTACAAGAAACGAAAGACCGGCTTCAAGCACAGCTTATTGACCTAAAAAGAATCGTAGACGAGGCGAACAATAAGTATAAGCTAGCTGAATCCAAGTTGAAGTTGTACTTAAGCACTGAAGTGAAAGAGAATGAAAAATTGCAAAGAATGAAGGATACTTACGAAAAAGTTGTTTCTGATATAGAAGAAAAACAAAGGTGGGCGATATTCTTTTAATTCAAAATATAGCAATACATAATCTCTTTGTTAGAGAAGGCTGCCTTCGTTGTGCAGTGGTTTACCATTTGTGTTTTAAAAGTTAGGTCCTACATTTAATTCTGGCGCCACGTGAGTAGTATAGTCTGGATGGTGCAATGGCTTTTCGGACCCACTTGGCTAGCTACCACTCAAAAGTGATATAAACCTGTCGCAATAACAGCGCTGCGTTGTAGTCATACATATGAGAGGCAGAGTGATTTAGGCGAGAACGCTACACCATCAATGGCCTCATTAGGCCACAACACGTACAATGAGGTCAAATCAAATTAGGTTATTTTTGATAAAAAAAAAGAATAGGTACTGTGTCTGATCTATGATAAATTGTTATAACCCTTTATATTTGTTTGTTTCAGCGTTTACAACGATTTAACGTCATCAGTACCAACAAGTGAGAGACAGTTGAGCGAAGCCCAAGCAAAGTTGCAAAGACTGAAGAAGGAGGAGACCTCAATATCAAATGATGCAAGAGCACTACGGTGAGTCCGTATATTTTTTTAATCGTTTATGGGCTAACACTGCTTGAATGTTACCTGATGTTAAGTGAAAATCAGATCCTCAGTATCTAGATATTGCTACAATGTGAAAGTTAGATAATTGGAACTTAAATATATGAAGTAGAATATTAATTGCATGTATGACTCACTTGGGTGAAGTGGCAGTCGGAAAAAGTCAAGTGCAGGATATTTTATTTTGTGCTACTATTATTCTTAGAGTAACAGTTTATTTACGTAGTATTCTTCTATGATCATCACTCTGACGTATGTCAGAGGCATGCTTGTAGGACAAGCCCGAAGTCTGAAACACTCATCTATATAAAATAAATATTAAAACATGAAGTGTCTTTTTATTTTTATAGTCCTGATGAAACTTAGTTCCAATTATGATTTGTTAATTTTAGTGCACCATATTGCTTAAATGGGGTATGCCGAGCTTCTGTGCTCATATGGCAGTACCGCCACTGACATTTTATAAAATTAAAGATTTTGACGTATGTTCAGTGCACAGTTGGAGGAGTCGAAGCAAGCGATGAGTGCAAACAAATCCCGCGGTAAAGTTTTAGATTCATTGATGAGGGAAAAATCAAGCGGCAGATTACCTGGAATATTCGGTAGACTTGTAAGTACTTATTATTATTTATATTATAGTGACTATTTTCTCAGAGCGCTAACGATCATTCTAATGGGCGCTAAATTCAATATGGTAAATATAACAAAACACCTCATGGACCAAACACCTACGCTGGATAGGCCTCAGTATAGCTGTACTGAGTGCATGTTGGTTCCATATGCAGGCTTCCTATCTTAGCCCAGTGGCGTGTCATATCATTATATTATATATTTTTTTCCTTTTTAGAATTCTGTATCTAAAGGTTGGCAAACGGAATGCTATAACTAAGCCTCCTTCGTCCGCCTCTCTGTCAACGGGTTTCTCATAAACTTTAATAGGTAGACAGATTAATGTACTAATGCTGCTAAAAAAAAACAAATAAAAATTGAATAATATTTACCAGAAAAGTAATTTTATAGCTTTTATGATAGGGAACCCTTCACAGGGCGTGTTTCGAATCGCACTTGGCTCTTTATTTATCTTTGTGGTTGTGTCAAGACTACCAACTATCATTTGTTCATTTTGGTACATACTATTGATTGGGTATGAAGAACCTTTGGCCTTGTAGTAATGTTACGGGATGGGATAATAAAGTCTTTTTTTATTGTTTATTAGGCTTTATATGATTACAATTATAACACGTATCCACAACCAAATTTAACTCCGAACTAGTAACCGATGAAATTTTTATGCTTAGCTATCGTTCTACATGATGCATTGCGAGAAATGAAGTATATAAGTAAAGACAGTTAAACATTTTATGTTAATCGCTATGGAATTTAAATTATAACAGGACCACCACTGCTTTGGCTCTATATATCTACTAGCACAGTATTAGACTAAATGTTACCATTACCAGGGCGATCTGGGCGGTATAGAGGGCAAGTACGACGTTGCGATATCGACGTGCTGCGGCGCACTGGATAACATCGTCGTGGACACCGTGGAGACCGCACAGAGTTGTGTGGAGCATCTCAAGCGAAACGATGTGGGACGCGCCACATTCATAGCGCTCGATAAACAGCAACACCTCATTGCGCAGTACCAGAGGCGGGGCAATTAGTGAGTCGTACCTATATTATCACAACTATCATCTTTATCACATCATATCAGTCTGCGGCTGTCCACTGCGGGACATAGGACTCTACAAAGAACGTCAATTAAGCCCGATCTTAGGCTATACGAAAAAATACACTGATTTTGTACAATGGATCCTCGCATGACGAGTAATTCAAATAACGATTAAAATAAATAGCAAAGTAATAGCTCGCTTAACGAGCGATATTTCTCATAACTAACGGATCTCCGTGATTTGCAATATAACTTTCCGTGCTATTCCTATATGAGTCTGCAATTAGAACTATACGTTAGCATTTTAATGTAGGTTGAATCACACATTTTTCCAAACTTCACACACTGTAGTTTTCATATTCTATTTTTTTTATTTTTTTTTTTGGGCATGCATGATGATTATCATGTTTTATATTAATTTATGTGGTTAAAATTGTTTCGCATTATGGGAAGACTAGAACAAAATATGCGAGGTTCGACTGTATTATTTTTAATCCTCAGTGGGTTAAACACATGACCTCGTGCATGTTAATGGGAAAGCGTGTTCGTTCAGAATAGTCTGGCTCTCACATGTATGACTATCGCGATACAGCAATGCTCTTATGACAGGTTTTTATTATGCGTGTGACATACTTCATTACTCAAGTTGCCCCGTATAGTAACCCAAGTCTTCAGTGTTAAAAGGGAAACCATAACCCATTACGCCACAGAGAAAGACAGAACATTGCTTTGCATGACTGAGAAAAGGTAAAAAAAAAGATGTACTAAATTGTAGGTTAACTTTGATAGAGTTACACAAAGATATGAAGTTATTATGTTATATTTGTTTTTTTTATACAGAAAATTTCATATGTGTCACAAAACATGTACCTTGTTGAAATACAATATTGAAATAAAATATTGTTTTTAGTCCCGAAAATGCGCCGCGTCTGTTCGACTTGATAGAAGTAAGAGACGAGAGGGTGTTACCAGCGTTCTACTTCGCGCTGCGAGACACGCTCGTTGCGAAGGACTTGGAGCAGGCCTCGCGCATTGCGTACGGACACACGAGGTACAGGGTGGTAACACTGAACGGTGACGTCATCGAAATTGCGGGTAAGTTGAAATTATCATATATTGATCAACTTGATTCTAACTACTAATGCAACTGGGTATTTAAGTAGATTTGGTTGAAAATACGTTACGGTAGTAGCAGTAACATGTACGATGTATTCGACTACGTGCGAATAGGTTTTTACTAGTCTACACATTTTACCGTCACTATCTCATAGTTTGATGTCAGCTACCATTTTTTTTGCAAGTGCTGTTAAGTGACAACGGTACCATAGATTATGAAGCATATCTGGCTCCCATATATATGACTCTCATAACTAATCAATGCTGTTATGGCGGCAAATTGACACTGATTGTGTAGTAGCAAGTTAGGCGATTTCGAAAAATCCTATCAATATACAAACCCCATTACTCATGTGCCTTCAGTAACGATCCAAAGATTTTTGTGTTGCAAGCAGTAGTCCTTTACACAATGGAGGAAGTCAAAATTCTATAGTAGTATACATCGAGTTCTGATAAATTATAAAAAAAAATATGTGGCACTATATACTCTAATATTAATCGTAAATCTTAACGATTAGGTACAATGTCCGGCGGCGGTAAAACGATGATGCGCGGGCGCATGTCGAGCTCAGTTCAGCAGGACACGAGCGAACAGGATCCCAGGGTAATACAGCAGAATGAAAGTAGACTCGCGACTTTGGAGGGAAGGTATGCTTCATCAGCCACATCAGCCACATCAGTACATATACTCATATAGACTGAATGCCTCTAAATCCCATTTTTGCCCACTCTCAACCAGTTTCCAACATTGTGGAGATTGGCCAGAGAATGCTTTACCCATCCTCACTGATCCAGATTTCCATAGCTGGACAAAAACTGAAATAAGCTCCAAAAATATATTTTATCATCACTTACCTAAAGCTTTCCAAGTAATATTGCTATTGAACCTTTTGACCCTTTGCGCTTGACGACTTTAACCGTTGGACTACACTAATGATTCATTAAATCTAATCAATTATGTTACAAGTGTGTTACTGACTGCATAAATTTAATTTTTGTATAAATAAACATTCGAAAATGTTAGTTATGAATATAATATATGTATAGACATCTAGAAAAATTATTACCCCCTTGCATTTAGAGATGTTGCGCGAAATATTGTGGTGCCTGAGAGGCACCCGTCGAGCGCAATGGGTTAATATATCTCATGTTACATGTTTACAGATTAACAGAACTCCGAAGTGAACAAGTTAATCTAGAAGACACAGTAACTTCTCTTCAAAGTAGTATAAGAGAAAGTAGAACTACGTTGAACAAACTTAAATTAGAAATAAAGAGTCTAAAGGAACAAGAGCCGGTATTAAAAGTATGTAGACAATGAATTGCAAAAAAATATTTATAAGCTAGTCAAAACACGTAAAAACAGTGGGGCAGCCTTTGCTTTGGAGAAGTTGTCTCATTTTTTGTAGAGTTAATGATGGCATGGTATTTTCAAACCTGCTATAGTAGCTCATCCTTACAAGTTTAATTTGCCACCATATCAAAGTGCATATTTTCTAAGTTATACAATAGTGGAGTATTCTGGGCGAATACAATTCAATATCTACAACCTTAATGCAACTTAATTAAATGTAAAATTAAGTGTCAGTTTTTTTATTTGATATAAAAAAAATGACATTGTTCAAGCCATTATACTTAGCCCACATTAGCATTAGCGTATCTACTATACCATACATTAACATTAATAATTACCTCTTGCAGAATCAAGTTCAAGAGCAAGGTAGAAAAGTGGCCGCCAGTTCGGTGGACCCAGAACAGAAGCACAGGCTCGAGGAAGCTGTAGCAGCCGAAAAAGAAAATTTGGAAAAAGCTCAATCTGATGCCGGAGTTGTGAGGAATTTCTATTTGTTATGTTAACTATGACTTAAAACATCAACTATGTACCACATCAAAAACAGGCCTGCAATTTCAAATATTAACCGGATCAGATAAGATTTATTTAATTGTTATGTAGTATGAGTGTCGTGTAAATTAGGCATGATAAAATGCGGCCTAATTAATTTTACTCTGTGGCCAAATTGAAATTTGAAAACGGCCAGATAATGCGGCCTGTGATTAACGGATGCACACTTGGAAACAGATTTATTAGTTATTTCCGCCAATAAATTGATGCCGTTAACCCTTTCACTACGGCGCGATCTTGGAATAATCAACAACAGGGACGGCGCGTTATACGAACAAAAATTAAAAAAACAGTACTCGAAGATTTAATATCAGTCATAAGACTTTAAAACCAATCGTTGTAAATAAATTCAAAAATCCATTACTTATTACGTATATATCGAAAGACTTCTCGGGACGTATATTTAATTATTTCGTAGTGAAAGAAATTATAGAAAACTTCTTTAAAACGTTAAGCGCCACGACAAAAGGCCGTAGCTCTCCATATATGTATATATATATGAAGATACATGTTTTTTATGTTTATAAATAATTTTAATTTCAAAACGTTTTCCAGGTGGAGGCAGAAGTACGAGAGGTGGATGCGCAAATCGCTTCGATAGCTGGTGGTAAAGTGAAAGAACTCCAAACTATAGTCGACGATCTCATCAAAAAGATTAATAAAATGGCCGCTGAAGTGACTAAACTCAAGGTTGATATTAATACGAGCATACGGTAAGTGTTCTTTGTGCGTGGGTGCTAGAACTTTTTATTTAAAATCAGTTTTACACTAATTGGTATAACATGGGCGGAATTAATTCCTTTTAGCAGTTTCTGCCAGTAGTCCCTGGGTGCAGTAGAAAAGTTTTGCGGCAGGGGTAAAACATTTAGAATGTGTTATGGCGAGCAATATGTACACAAAAAGTAATAAACTAAATCAAACTATTGAGGAAAAACAAAAGATGTAATTAGATAAATAAATAGTATAACGTTAGAGAGAGAAGACGCTATTAAATCCGGAGCGGAGATTCTGCGGCTCCTTATAACGTTGAAGACTAATGGGTTTTAGTGGGTAAAAATCACCACATAACCCTGTTACCCCCCAAAAACGTAGTATATCTTTACGAATATTTCCCCATTTCATAGAATTTTCTTACCTATTTCATAGGAATGCTAAGAAATCAAAAGACAAAATCACTCAAATGGAGGCCGATCTGAACGATACAAATATAAATCTGGAGACTTTGAACAATCAGAAGAAAGAGCTCGGTCTGGAAAATTCGCAGTTACAGAAGGATTTCAATGATGTATGTTTTTTTTTTGTTCTCAACTTTAAAGAAAGGATGAAAAGTATAGGACTAATTTTCATTGAAATGTTATTGTGAAAAAGCATGGCACTTCAAGTTGTTCCTAATTACGAGAAATAGTATAGTCCGTAAATCCATTGATATCGTAAATCTTAGTTTGTCCGCAAATATAGCGATAGCTAATGGTAAATATTATGTCTTATCGTCGGAGCGGTAATCGGCGTTTAAAGCTTTATACAAGATTGTAATCCACTATTATAGTTTTTAATTTAAAAAAAATTAAATTAGTAATTCTAAAACAGATTAAATACTATAGATATTGCCATATTCTGTAACGAAATTTTTAGTAGCATATAAGAATAAGTAGAATGTGATATTGCGCTAGATTTTTAGTGGGACATATTCTATAGATAGAATGTTAATCTGTCTACATTGTTTATATAAAAACATTTTCTAATTTAACAGCTAGAAGAAGAAATAAGCGAAGGCTCTGAAGAATTTACAGATCTTAAAAAGGAGATCGCCACGCTACAGAGCAAAGAGAATAAAATTAAGAGTGAACGATTGGAAGCTGATAATGCGGTTAGCAAAATGGAGAAGTTAATACACGATTGCACGAGCAAAACACCTTTGTGGGAAAAAGAGGTAGGTTTGAAGTGAGACATATTGTCTTAATATCTTCATGACATATATTTTATTTGCGTAAATTACAATTCTTGTTGTAATTTCAGCAAGTTTACAAGATATTTTAGACTGCTTGATACATTTCATGCCATGTGTACAGATAGCAGCAATGTTCTTTACTAAATGACCTTGAGTGCGCAGAAACGGATTTTAGGCCTGGTGATAAATGGAGATTGGGAGGGGGGGCGTCAGCAAAGCACTGTCGTATGGCGCCCATCAATGGTAGATCGGAGCCTTACCCCCGCACCATCTCTAACGTTCTGCTGACTCCAGAATACACTCGCGTGCAGTTAAAAGTTCTTTTATTTATTTAATTATTGATGTTTTTAGTTGTAATTGTTTGTTGTTTTATTTGCTTGTTCTTATAAGTATTTTTTAATTATATGTTTGTTTTGTTACTTTTTTGTTGATTGCTATATTAACAATACAATATGCCACAGAAAACTAACATAGTTTTAAAAAGGCAAGCCAGAAAAATCGTGTAATAAGTGTACTATTTTTTTTTTTAAGTAAGATTGTAAAAATAATTTAATATAAATACTACTACAACCCCTAATGTTCCAGAAGATTGTCGCTATCTGTACCACTGACTTAGCACATCAAAGTTAATTTTCAGGCCACATATATCACCTGTGGTACACACAGTCATTATTATTTAATGAGCTGAAAACAAGAGAACTATTTATATATTGAAGATGTAATGAAATATTATGTGATAATGCATGACTTTTTTTTCAAATAATTTTAAAGATTATCATTGCATACATACTAAAGTAAAAAAAATCTAAAAACATGTGGTTCTCATTAGTTATAATTGTGTTATCATGACTGCTTACAAATAAAAGTTATATGAAAGTAATGAATTTTAATTTAGAAAATCTCTAACTATTCTCAGTCAGAACATTGTAATATATGTTTAGTTTCTTTTTTAGTTGTCAACATTAAAGTTAGAAGACCCGGGTCTAGACGGGGTGCTGGGCATTGAAAGGCCTGAACCGTTAAAGCGTCACACGCCCGAGGAGTTGGAGGAGTGTTCGGTAGAGGAATTGAGGAACAGACTGACTGCACAGAAGACTAGACTCGGTGATGCGAAACCTAACATCCAAGCAATACAGGTCGAGAGTGTGATGGCTTTTTATGAAAATAATAAACCTTTTTTTAAAACCAACTTTATGAATGATGTAGAGTATCTTATTATAGTGTGGTTAATTTTAATGTTAAAATTTGACTAAAGCTTAACACTTTTATAGTTTAATACTCACATTATTTTATAATTTATGTATTAAAGCATAACTTTGCGCAACTCAATGACTAAATAAAAACACCCTTCGAAGTCGAGCGGTCGAACCCGTAACATCTCAGGATGCCACGTGTAGCGAAACGCGTTAAGATTATATTTTAGTAGTAGTATTTGTGATTAAACAAAGCGGAAATTAGCGAATTAATTTTTGTTTTATCTTTTTAACTTTAAGAATGTTAGAGTTGTTTTCTAATTTCTAAATGATTGTTTTACCAGTCGTCTTCAAGGTTTCATCCTTATATTATTTTGATATATCGACATGGTTGTTTTTGATACCAGGATTACAGAACGAAGGAGGAATTGTATCTAAAAAGGGCCGCGGAATTAGACGAAATCACAAATAAGAGAAATGAAATGAGAATGCTATATGATCAGTTGAGGAAGAAGCGAACCACGGATTTCTTGTGTGGTACGTTGATTTTTTTTTCTTTATTAATGTAAGCAAACGAGTGAGAGGGTTGCGAGATGTTAAGTGATGAACGTCGTCCATGAGCTATTACAACACGTAAGGAGTTATAGATGCTTTACTGACCTTTATTTTTTATCAGCAATGGAGTTAACATTTGACCTCAATTTCACTTGAAGTTAAATGACAATGAAGCTGTAAATGGTGAAGTGCGCTCGCTCAGAATTCTAGCTTTCACGTATGACTGTAGGACACGGCAATGCTGTTATTACGACAGATTGATATGAACCCAGGCGGGTTCAAGGAACCCTACAATCATCCAGACTCCACTCATGTAGCTCCGAAATCTCACCCCGCGTCTTCCGTGCTACAAGGCAAGGAGTAAACCAAAAAATTAATAGGTTCTCTTGAAGGTTCAGTTCTGTTAAAACGTTATTTTATTTTTAAATTTCAGGTTTTAACACAATCACAACGAAGTTGAAGGAGATGTATCAAATGATTACGTTGGGCGGTGATGCGGAATTGGAACTGGTAGACTCCCTAGATCCATTCACCGAAGGAATTATATTTAGGTAACAATGTATATATAAGAAGTGAAGCAATAAATAAAGACAGTTCATTACCTTATCGTCGATGAAAAGGTAAAAGTCACCTTGTAGCATAGTTAACTAATGAAGATATTTTATATGACGTGATTTTTTCTTGTGTATTTTCTCATTATGGAAGTAAAAATAGTAAAATTTCGTTTTGAACCAAAATGTGGATTACCGAGTTTTACCTTTAAACCGACGTTACGTAATATTCGTTTCGCTTTTTGACTGGCTAGAAAATTTTGGGCGAGCATGCTTCATCATCTACTACTTCATTGTCACTAAACATCAAGGGCAAGTTGAGATATTAACACAATGTAGGCGGGTAAAATCTTGAACTTAAATTACATATCTATAGAGCGAAAATTAAGGAAATAAAATAAAAATAAACGAAAATAAAATCTCTTCCCTTCTACTTCTTCTCAACTACAACACGTAGAATTTCAAACATTTAATATGCGTGAAAATTATTTATACCTTTCCGCTAGTGTGTTGATTGCTTATTAAAAAAGACCACCACCTCTTTTTTATTGTTCTAGTAAACAATATTGCTTTCTTAATTTATTAGCTTGTACATGTCATTTATATTAGCTTCTATATTCTTTATTATCGATTGGTTTTGTGAACGTATTAAACGATTTAATCGTTTTAGTGTCCGTCCACCGAATAAATCTTGGAAGAATATTTCCAATCTATCCGGCGGCGAAAAGACACTGTCGTC